>PVKM010000425.1:0-109442 GCA_004027735.1 Carollia perspicillata
CTTGTTGTCCCTTTCCTTTTTCCTCTGAAATTCCCTCCCCTCTCCCCTCTGGTTACTGTCAGCCTGTTTTCTATTTCAATGTCTTTGGTTATATTTTGCTTGCTTGTTTGTTTTGTTGCTTAGGTTCCTGTTAAAGGCGAGATCATATGGTATTTGTCCTTTACTGCCTGGCTTATTTCACTCAGCATAATGCTTTCCAGTTCCTTCCATGCTGTTGCATAGGGTAGGAGCTTCTTCTTTCTTTCTGCTGCATAGATTCCGTTGTGTAAATGTACCATAGTTTTTTGATCCATTCATTTACTGATGGGCACCTAGGTTGCTTCCAACACTTGGCTATTGTAAATTGTGCTGCTATGAACATTGGGGTGCATGGGTTCTTTTGGATTGCTGTTTCAGGGTTCTTGGGATATAATCCCAGCAGTGCAATTGCTGGGTCAAAAGGCAGATCTTTATGTCTTCTTGGTGGAGTCTTCCCTTGAGTATTATGAAGTGACCTTCTGGGTCTCTCTTTATGGCTCTTTTTTTGAAGTCTATTTTGTCTGATATGAGTATTGCTACCCTGGCTTTTTTTCCTGTCCATTTGCTTGGAAAACTTGTTTCCAGCCCTTCGCTTTCAGTCTGTGTATGTCTTTTGTCCTCAGGTGGGTCTCTTGTAGGCAGCATATGTGTGGGTCATGCTTTCTTATCCATTCTAGCTCCCCTACTTTAACTTCCCCCATCCCAAATATCCATCACTTTCCCTTAATTAATGGATAGGGACAAATGATGCTTTTAAGATCCTTTATAAATTGCTATGCAAATATAGCTTCCAGTCCAGACCCTTAGGATCCACTTGTGATGGCAGTGCCATCTCTAAATCTATCCCACATGAAAATTATCAGGCTGTCATTATATTTAAGAAAGCAAGCTAGATCTTAGTCTAGTTTGACTATTAGAATGCATATTCTGACATTGAACCAAAGTTTATTTCATTCTTAACTCTGACCCTAGTCCCAGTTGTTACCATATCTAAAGTATAACTCTCATGTGTGCTTCAAATGGCAAGTGAGAAATGGTAAATTTGGACATGAATCACATAATTTTTGCCTAGCTGATAAGGTTGTACCATACTTGTAACCATTCCCAATAAAAAGGAAGCTCCCTGTGGGTCTGAAAGGAGCATCTGGAACAATTAAGTTAATAATATAAACTTCTGGGAGAACCATCCATCATAGCAAGAAAATCTAAAACACGATGCTCCAGAGGCCGGATTTATGTTAACAACACAAATCACAGAGCTGTAAACAACTCTACAAACATGTTAGGGAGAGTAAGGTGAATATCCTTGGAGGACTATTAAGGTAGTTGTTTGAAGGTAACATATGACAATGACAAAAAAACCAGAAGCATCCTGGAGAAAACAAGAATCACTTCAGGGCTACAGTGAAGCTATAAATATTTCACAACATCATGCTGTGAAAGAAATTTCTTGAATTTCTGGCACCTAGCCTCCCTTCTTATGTAACTTACTCCGCATAAATGTTCAGACATTTTTGAAATGGCTGAGGCATTTGAAACAGCAAGAGAAACTGAAGGCCAAGACTCCAGAAACGTCCCTAAATAAGGAAAAGGATGGTTTAAACCCCTCATTTTCACCTGTGTGAACTTGCCTGTGATGATGTTAGTGAGCACCAAAAATAAAAGGGATTTAGACTAAAAGAACATAAAGGAAAACCCCAAATCCAAAGACTTCACCTTGAAATCATCACAGTTTTGCCCTTCACCTCCTGTGGAAAGAGTCCAAAGTGAGGATTCTCTTCTTCAGATCTGAGAGCCCATTTGTTTTAATTATATTTGCAATTTTTGAAAAGGACCATCTCGCTTGATACCAACACACAGGGAATGTCCCCAGAGGACACTTAAAGATTTTGTCTTCTTATTTGTAGATGGTAATGATGATGATGCTACTACTACTAATAATAAAGCTTGTACTTCAAGCAAGTATTTCTCTAAATGGCACATCATTTCTACACTAAAGATAGCCTAGTCATAAAAAAGAAAGAATGCTTGAGAGTAGATGTACATTAAATTATGTTTAAAAATATTGCATCTTTCTCCAACATTTACCTGCCATGAATTAAGTGCTATGGTGGGCACTAAATGTAAAAAGGCACAATTGATAGCATTAAAGAACTCATAGCATAGAAGAAGAGACTATAAATTAGTTCTTTTAATACACCAAGAGGCCCTGGCTGGTGTGGCTTAGTGGATTGAGTGCTGGCTTGTGAACCAGAGGGTCACTAGTTTGATTCCCTGTCAGGGCACATGCCTGGGTTGTGGGCTGGGTCCCTGGTTGGGGGTGTGTGGGAGGTGACCACACATTGATGTTTCTCTCTCTCTCTCTCTCTCTCTCTCTCTATCCTTCCCTTGCCCCCTCTCTGAAAATAAATCAATAACATCTTTTAAAAATACACCAAGAGAGTTGTTATAGACTGACAAAATGTGAAGTGTTATTGGAGCACAGAAAAGATGATGCTCGCAGGACTGAGTCATAGAAGAAATGACGCTATTGCAGAATCATGAGAAATGGTATAAGTTGGCCTGGAGAAGAGATGAAGACACAGAATAATAGATCTGTAAAGGGCACAGAGGTCTGAATAAAATAATGTACTTCGGAAATATAACATATGGTTTTGTGTGATGGGATGCATAAAATACATAAGGGGAAGGAAGTTTAAAATACAGTTTTTGAAAAGCAAGAAGAGAGAAGTCTGTGGGTGGAGCATAGAAGGAGAAAGGCGCAAGATAAGATAGAGGCTTTTTCTATAGCACTCTTCTTCTCCTTCTAAGACTTCATGAAAATCTCCTTTAGCAGTATAATCATGGTAATGTAGACTTTTTTAAAGCAGGCACCTCCCAACTCTTTTTGCCTCTGCTCATTACCCAGTTCCAAAGCCAACTCCTCAGGTTTTAGATATTTGTTACAGCAGCAAACCCATTTGTAGTACCAATTTTCTTAATCCAGTCAGGCTGCCAGAGCAAAATACCACAGACTGGGTGGCCTATGAACAACAGAAATTTATTTCTCACAGTTCTGGAGGCTGGAAGTCCAAGGTCATAGTATTAGCATGGTCGGGTGAGGGTCCTCTTCTGAGTCACAGACATCTCATATGTGAAAAAGGGCAAGAGAGCTTTCATGGGTCTCATTTCTAAGGGCATTATTCTTATTTGTAAGGGCTCTGTTCTCATGACCTACTCATCTCCCAAAGGCCCCACCTTCTAATACTATCACGTTAGATAGTAGGATTTCAGCATATGAATTTGGAGTGGAGGCACAAACATTCAGACCATAGCAAGCTGTAGGTAGTGTGAACACTTGGATGGTGGCAGTAGTAAAAATAGGGAGACCTGTCAAGAAAGTATTTTATTAGTAAAGGAAAGAGTTCATGAGTTTGAACTAGAGTGACAGTGGAAATAGAAGAGTGGAAAGATTAAAGTACACTCACCGACCCTCACTTTGGTCAGCCTCTTAAATTTCAGCCATTTAGTATGTCTGTAATGGTATATCACTATGATTGTAATCTGCATTTTCTAAATTACTATATTGAGCATCTTTTCATATGCCTATTGGATATTCACATATCTTATTTGTTGATGTGTCTGTTCCATTTTTAAACCTAATTTTATTGGATTGTTTGTTTTCTTATTGTTGAGTTTTGAGAGTTCTCTATATATACTAGATAGAAGTCATTGGCTGATACGTGATTTTCCATATTTTCTCCCAGGTTTGGCTTATCTTTTCATTCTCTTAAGAATGTTTTTGAGAAAATCAATTTTTTTTTTGTTGAAGCCCAATCTATCAATTTATTTTTTAAAGGATTTGGTGTTTTGGTATCATATCTAAGAAATTGTTGTCTAACCCAGAATCACAAAGATTTTTTTCATGCTTTATGCTAGAAGTTTCATAGTTTTAAGGTTTACATTTAATTCTGTGTTTCATTTTGAATTGTATTTTTATATGGTGTAGTATATGGTGTTTTCTTCACTCATCTACCAATGGACATGTGGGCTATATCCAGATCTTGGCTATTGTAAATAACACTGTATATATTCTTTTGAATTAGTATTTTGTGTTTCTTTGGATAAATGCCTAAAACTGGAATGGATGAATCATAAGGCAGTTCCCTTTTTAATTTTTTGAGGGAACTCCATACTGTTTTCCACAGTGACTGCACCAGTCTGCATTCCCACCAACAGTACATGAGGATTACCTTTTCTCCACAACCTTGTCAACACTTGTTGTTTGCTAATTTATTGATGATAGCCATTCTGACAGGTGTGAGGTGATATCTCATTGTGATTTTAATTTGCATTTCCCTGATGATTAGTGATGTTGAACATCTTTTCATATGTCTGTTGGCCATCTGTATGTCCTCTTTGGAGAAGTGTCTATTCAGGTCCTTTGCCCATTTTTTAATTAGATTGTTTGTTTTTTGGTGTTGAATCTAAAAGTTCATAAATTTTGAATATTAACCCCTTATTAGATGTATCAGTGAATATGTTCTCCCATCCAGTGGGTTGTCTTTTCATTTTGTTCATGGTTTCCTTTGCTGTAGTCCCATTTGTTTATTTTTTCTTTGGTTTCCCTTGCCTGAATAGATATAGCAGAAAAAAATATTTCTATGAGAAATGTCTGGGATTTCACTGCCCATTGTTTTGTCTAGTATTTGTATGGTTTCTAGTATATCATTTAAATCTTTAATCCATTTTGAGTTTAGTTTTGTGCGTGGTGTAAGGAGGTGGTCTAATTTTATTTTTGCATGTAATTGTTTAATTTTCCCAGCAACATTTATTAAGTAAACTATCTTTAGCCCGTTACATGTTTTTTCCTCTTTTGTCAAATGTTAATTGACTATAAAGGTGTGGGTTTATTTCTGGGCTCTCTATTGTGGTCCATTGATCTATTTGTTTGTTTATATGCCAGTACCATGCTGTTTTGATAACCATGGCTTTGCAGTATAGTTTGGTATGAGGTAGAATGATTCCTCTAACTTTGTTGTTCTTGCTCAAGATTGTTGTTGCTATTTGATGCCTTTTATGGGTTTATATAAATTTTTGGAATATTTATTCTGGTTCTGTGAAATATACAATTGGTATATCACAGGAATTGCATTGAGTCTGTATATTGCTTTTGGTAGTACGGACATTTTAATGATATTAATTCTAACTATCCATGAGCTCGGTATATGGTTCCACTTATTTGTATCTTCTTCAGTTTCTTTCTTCATTGTCTTATAATTTTCCAAGTACGTTTTACATTCTTGCTTAAATTTATTCCTTGGTATTTAATTCTTTTTGAAGCAATTGTGAGTAAAATTGTTTTCTTAATTTCCCTTTCTGGTAGTTCATTATTAGCATGTAGAATGCAACTGAATTGTGGATATTAATTTTGTATCTTGCTACTTTACTGAATTCATTTATCAATTCTAGTAGGGTTTTGGTGGAATCTTTAGGGTTTTCTATATACAGTATCATATCATCTGCAAATAATGACAATTTTATGTCTCCCTTTCCAATTTGGATGCTTTTTATTTCTTCTTTTCTGATTACTATGGCTAGGACTTCCAGTACTATGTTGAATAAGAGTGGCAAAAGTGGATGTCCCTGTCTTGTTCCCAATCTTAGGGGGAATACTTGTAGTTTGTCCATTGAGTCTGATGTTTACTGTGGGTTTTTCATATATGGCCTTTATTACATTGATGGGTGTCCCTGTATTCCCAGTTTGCTCAGCATTTTTATCATAAGTGGGTGCTGGATTTTGTCAAATGCTTTTTCGACATCATTGTTATGATCTTGTGGTTTTTATCCTTCATTTTGTTTTTGAGGTGTATCACATTTATTGATATGTGGGTATTGTACCAACCTTGCATTGCCAGAATAAATCCCACTTCATCATGGTGTATGATCTTTTTGGTGTATTGCTGTATTTGATTTGGTAATTTTATGTTGAGGATTTTAGTGTCTATGTTCATCAGTTATATTGGCTTATCTTTTTCTTTCTTTGTAGTGTCTTTATCTGGTTTTGGAATTAGGATAACATGGCCTCATAAAAAGAGCTTGGAAGTCTTCCCTCCTGTTGATTCTTTTGGAATGGTTAGGGAAGGAGAGGTGTTAAATCTTCTCTAAATGTTTGGTGAAATTTACCTGTGAAACCATCTGATCTAGAGCTTTGGTTTGTTGGGAGTTTTTTTTTTTTTTACTACTGCTTCAATTTTACTAGTTGTAATTTGTCTATTTGGATTCTCTGATTCTTTCTCCTTTGGTGTTGGAACATTGTATGTTTCTAGGAATTTATCCATTTCATCCATATTGTACAGTTTGTTGGCTTATAGTTTCTAATAATATTTTTTATAATCTTTAGTATGTCTTTGATGTCCATTGTTACTTCTCTTTCATTTCTGATTTTATTTCTTTAGGTCCTCTCTTTCTTTTTTGTGAGACTTAATTTACTTATTTTGAGGGAGAGGGACGGGGGAAGAGAGGAAAAGGAACATTGATGTGAGAGAGAAACATCGATTGGTTGCCTCTCATACATACCCTGACCGGGGATTGAACCTGTGATCAGGCATATGCTATGATCAGAAATGAAACTGTCCACCTTTAGCTTTGTGGAACGATGCCCAACCAACTGAGCTACATTGGTTAGGGCTCTCTTTTCTCTTGATGAGTCTGGTTAAAGGTTTGTCAATCTTGTTTTTTCAAAGAACCAACTTTTGGATCCACTGATCTTTTGTATTGTTTTTAGACTCTATGTCATTTATTTCTGCCCTGATCTTTGCTATTTCCTTTTTTCTACTCACTTTTGGTTTTGTTTGTTGTTCTTTTTCAAGTTCCTTTAAGTGTAAAGTTAGATTGTGTATTTGAGCTTTTTCTTGTTTCTATTTATTTATTTATTTATTATTGTCATTCAAGTACACTTGTCCCAACTTTCTCCTCACCACTCCCCCACACCCCACCCATCCCTACCTCCCACCCTCGAACCTACCCGCTTTGGCTTTGTTCATGTGTCCTTTATACATGTTCCTTGATGGCCTTTCCCCTATTTTCCCCCATCCCCTCTGGTTACTGTCAATTTGTTCCTTATTTCAATGTCTCTGGTTATATTTTGCTTGCTTGTTTTCTTTTTGTTGATCAGGTTTCACTTATAGGTGAGGTCATATGGTATTTGTCTTTCAGTGCCTGGCTTATTTCATTTCACTTAGTATAATGCTCTCCAGTTCCATCCATGCTGTTGCAAAGGGTAGGAGCTCCTTTTTTCTTCCTATTGCATAGTATTTCATTGTGTAAATGTACCATAGTTTTTATTTTTAAAGGTTTTTAAAATTTATTTATCTTTAGAGAGGAAGGGAAGGAGAGAGGCAGAGAAATATCAATGTATGGTTGCCTCTCGTGCATCCCCTGCTGGGAACTGGCCTGCAGTCCAGGCATGTGCCCTGACTGGGAATTGAACTGCAATCCTTTGGTTCATAGGCCCGCACTCAATCCACTGAGCTACACCAGCCAGGGCTATACCATAGTGTTTTGATCCACTCATTCACTGGTGGGCACTTAGTTTGCTTCCAGTACTTGGCTATTGTAAATTGTGCTGCTATGAACATTGGGGTGCATAGGTTCTTTGGTGTTTTAGGTTTCTTAGGGTATAATCTTGTTCCTTGAGCTTGGCCCATAAGGTTATGAATTTCACTCTTGAGACTGCTCTCACTGTGTCCCACAGGTATTAGTTTGTTGTATTCTCATTTTAATTTCTTTCAAGGTATCTTTTGATTTCTTCCTTGGTATCATTGTTAACCCATTCATTGTTTAGTTGCATGTTATTTAGCATCTGTGTTTTTGTGTGTTTTCAGTTTTCTTTTTGTGATTTATTTCTAGTTTTATATCATTATGGTTAAAGAAGAATCTTGATATGATTTTAATCTTCTGAAATTTGTTGATGCTTATTTTGTGTCCTAACATGTGGTCTATTTTAAAAAATGTTCCATGTGCACGTAACAAGAATGTATATTCTGCTGCTTTGCTGTGAAATGCTATGAAGATACCAATTAAATTTATTTGATCTATGGTGCCATTTAAGGATGCTGTTTCCTTGTTCATTTTCTGTCTGCAAGGTCTATTCTTTGATGGCAATGAGGTGTTAAAATCTCCTACTATGCCCTGGCTGGTGTGGCTCAGTGGATTGAATGCCAGCCTGTGAACCCAAGGGGCGCTAGTTTGATTCCCAGTGAGGACACAAGTCTGGGTTGCAGGCCAGGTCCCAAGTTGGGGGTGCACGAGAGGCAACCACACATTGATGTTTCTTTCCCTCTCTTTCTCCCTCCCTTCCCCTCTGTCTAAAAATAAATAAATGAAAAATATATTTTAAAAGTTTATTTATTTATTTTCAGACAGAGGGAAAGGGAGGGAGAAAGAGAGAGAGAGAAACATTGATGTGTGAGAGATACATTGATTGATTGCCTCTCTCATGTCCCCTGCTGGGGACCTGGCCTGCAACCTAAGCATGTGCTCTGACCAGGAATCAAACCAGTGACCTTTTGGTTCTCAGGCTGGTACTCAGTCCACTGAGCCACACCAGCCAGGACAAATAAAATATTTTTTAAAAATCCCCTACTATGACTGTATTTCTATCAGTTTCTCCCTTTATGTCCATCAAGATTTGCTTTACATATGTAGGTGCTCTTATATTGGGTGCATAAATGTTTAGTAGGGTTATATCATATTGTTGGATTGTTCCCTTTAACATTATGTGGTATCCTTTGTTTCTTACTATAGCCTTGATTTTAAAGTGTATTTGGTCAGATATATGTGTTGCTACCCAAGCTTCTTTTCTCTTTCCATTTGCATGAATTATCTTTTTCCAGCTCTTTACATTTCGTCTGTGTATATCTTTCATTCTGAGGACAGCATATATATGGGTATTTTTTTATCCAATTAGTTACCCTGTGTCTTTTGATTAGAACATTTAAGCCATTTACATTTAAAGTGATTATTGATAGATATGTATTTATTGCCATTTTATTTTTTCAGCTGTGTTCCCATGTTTTTCTCCTCCTCCTCCTCCTCCTCCTCTTCCTCCTCCTCCTCCTCCTCCTCCATCAGGCAAGCCTTTTAACTGTTTGCTGTAATGCTGGCTTAATAGTAACAAACTCCTTTAGCTTTTTCTTGTCTTGGAAGCTATTTATTTCCTCTTTCAATTTTAGATAACAGATGTGCTGGGTTACATAACCTTAGCTGCAGGCCCTTGCTTTGCGTCACTTTGAATATTTTATGCCAATCCCTTCTGGCCTGAAATGTTGCTGTTGTGAAATCAGCTGACAGTCTTTTGAAAGCTCCCTTGTAGGTAACTAACTGCCTTTCTCTTGTGGCTTTTAGGATTTTTCTCTTTATTTTTAAACTTTGTCATTTTAATTATTATGTGCCTTGGTGTGGGTCTCTTTGGGTCCATTTAGTTAGTGAGTCTCTGAACTTCCTACACTTGTGTGTCTTTTACTTCAGCAGGTTAGAGAAGTTTTTGGTCATTATTTCTTAAAATAGGTTCTTTTTTTTAAAAAAATATTTATCTTTAGAGGGGAAGGGAAGGAGAGAGGGAGAGAAATATCAATGTATGGTTGCCTCTCATGCATCCCCTGCTGGGAACTGGCCTGCAACCCAGGCATGTGCCCTGACTGGGAATCGAACTGCGATCCTGTGGTTCACAGGCCCGCACTCAATCCGCTGAGCTATACCAGCCAGGGCTAGCCTCAGCTTCTTAAATTTATCTGTTCTGACTCCCTGGGTTTATGGTGTGAACTTCTACGGTATAATACTTATGAGATTCAGTGGTGTGGTCTCCTTGATCTCCTGAGCTCACTGGTCTTGGGCTGTCATTTAAATTGGCTCTGTGTGTGTCTTTGGGTTTTGATTGTTGTTGGGTGTTTCTCTGGTTGGTCCTTCCCCTCATGTGGTTAACTGAGGGTCACACTGTCCACCACCTCTTGTATTTTGTTGTGCTGGTGTGGGCAGGTTGTGTTGAGGCTGGTTCTTCCATGTGTACAAGGTTTTGAGGATTCTCTCTTGCTCTTGTTTAGTAGTTTGTTCTGGGAAATTTCTCTACTATTTAGTTGTATTTCCAGATAGGTCCTGGATTGAGGTTAGTGTGGCTTCCAGTCCCTCCTTCACTTTCTTCTTTTGTTATCTGTTGGTGATTCCTTTGTTGTTGGGTTTCCTCTTTCAGTGGGTATCCTGGTGTTCACAGCTTCCACCTACTCTTTTTTTGTGATCAATTGGAGGGGAAGGCAAAATGGTTTAAGATAGCAAGAGAGTATTGTATGATATTTACAGTAGCAGCCAGTAGAGAAGAGATAGCAGATCCTTTGGCTATATATAGTGTTAACCACGATATTCCACCCAACTAGCCACTTTTAAGGAAGGATGGGAAGAAGATAAGACTCTTGTAGGGGAGGGAAGCATTATTAGTTGGATCTAGAAAGCAGTGAAGTTTTGAGAGGTCAGATACTGTGGTAATGTGAGAATAAAGTGTAGTGAATAAGCGTAGTGTGTGAGAGAATAGAGTTAACCACTACAGTAATAGAATTCATGAAGTCATGAAGTGGGCTAAGATCTGGGAGGGGTGTTGTGTAGTATTTACAATAGTATGGAACAGCTGTTATTTACAATAATAATGGAGCAACAATCATATGACAGAATCTATGTGATCTGGATAACAAGAATAGGGAGTATAGAACCTTGAGTGGTGTGCTAATGTAACACAAGTGAAGTGAAGGACAGTAAATTAGCAATATATTGTGAAAGAGAACAGGGGAAACCTGTCAAATGATACAGTTTAAGCAGCCAAGCAAAGAAGACTAAATGGAAAGAAGAGGAATACAAAAATACTATTAAAATAAAAGATGTAAGAATGATGAAAAAAATAATAGTACAAATATGCAATAACTTGCAGCTTCTCTATAATTGCAAAGTGAAATTTGTCTCACTGTCTCAGCTGCTGGGATGACCCCTCTTTGGGACCAACTCTGCTCTTTTCACAGTTCCAGGCTTTTTTGTCTCACTTGTGGGTATTTAAAAAAAGAAGAAGAAGAAGAAGGAAGGAAGAAGAGGTAAAACTGGAAAGAAAAGAATAAGGAATAAAACAAGAAAGAAGGAAAGAGAGGAAAAAGGAATTGAAAGATAAAAAAATAAAAATAAAAAAATACTTAAAAAAAGCCTCTTGCTGGTTTAAAAGAAACTGGTTTTGCTGGTCTTGCTGGCTGCAGCAGGCTGAGGGGCAATTGGTTTTACTTTTCTCCCTTCCTGATCCTCACTCAGTCAGCCTCAGGCGTGCACGCACCCCAGGATTAACTAGGTGCCTCTCCTCTGGGCTTTGGGTCTTTGATTCAGGCCTTCCTCAGAGCACACTCTCCTCGGGGTTAGGGATGTAGGCTTGGGGCCTTCTCCAGAGCATACTCTCCCCGGGTTGCAGCTGAGTGCACTAGGCCAGGCTGCCTCTGGTCCCTCAGGTTTGGGTGCGCTCTCTTCCCAGTGCTATGGGGGTGCGCAGGACCTTCTATGCCACCTAAGGAGCATTGCCCAGCTGGGTGGGGAGGAGGCTGGAGCAGCTGCTACAGGAGAATTCCCCAAACAGTGTCTCTTTTTTCACTTTTTCTTTTTGAGAAATTCCTCCTACTCAATCCTGCCACCCTATACAGAGGTCTGGCCTCTTACACAGCCCAATTCTCCAACCAGACCAGGGACTATCTGTTTCAAGGCTGGTCTCAGCCCAACTCTCAACTTTCCCCAACCAGTGTCCCCAAACTCTGTGGGTGCTCACAGCCCCTGTGTGTTTGCTACTTAGTCCTTATTCCCGTCTTTTTGACTGTAAGCAACCAGGTCTCTCCTGGTTCTGCTCAGACCTTGTTTGGCTAGGGAAGGAGCTGTTGACGCAGCTCTCTCCCAAGAACCCTGTGGTACACTCAGCAGGCACTGGGTCTGGGGCTGCAGGCAACCTGGTTCCTGTGCTGGTCCCTGGCACCTTACTGTCCTGAAGCACTCTGCTTACTGTCTGGTTTTTCAATGTCTGCTACAATTTTTAGTCTCCTATCTTCATATATGTTGCAGTACTGTTGGCTGTTTGCTCTGTTCCTCCGTAGATCAGCCTGGTTTTTCTCCTGTGTGTAGGGGGAAGTGGAATATTCTCCCTCCTACCTCACCACCATCTTCCCTCTGCTCCTGCAAATAACATTTTTAAATTTCAAATTTTAATCTTCAGTTTTTATTGCTGGTATATAGTAATGCAAATGAGTTTTGTATATTCTCCTTGTACCCCCTTCATACCCCACAACTTTGCTAAACTCTCTTGGGTCGAGAATTATTTTTAAAGATTCATTGGGATTTTCCATGTAGACAGTCATGTAATCTATGACTAGAGATGGTCTTAATTATTTCTTTTTAATGTGTATTTATTTTACTTTTTTTTCTTGCCTAATTGCACTGGCTAGACCTTACTTTTATTTTTAAGTAAAAAGCTAATATTTTATTTAGGGTTCTGGGATTAATTTTCAAGAATACATTGGTAGGGTTTCTAGAAGTTATTTACTGAGTGAAAAGAAGCTGATTATGCAGAGGGACTGAAACTTGTCTTGGAGAAGATTCCATTGTTGATGATGGAACTGAGGGAAATCCATTGATGTTCTTCAGTAAGGCAAGAATCAATAGTAAGTCTGTGCAGTGAATGGAAGAGAGTAAACTGGTAAATATTTGAGAAGGGAGTGTGACATGGAATTAGTATTGCACTTCTAAATATATAAGGTGATATTGCCTAACATCAATTATCTCATTTTGATGCTTAGGATAACTCACAGATGTAGGTATTACTAACTTCTTTTACATGTGTGAAAAACTGGAATTTAGACAATAGAATGTTTTGCCTAAGCTTACATGGCCTTATAAGTCCTCACTCTATTTAGAGATCCCGATTTATGAGTTGGGGAAGCCCTGGCCTCTTCTGTAAGTGCTGGGCCCAGTCTACATTGTGTGGTAGTTTTATATTTTGTCCTACTGGTATACAGAGTTGGAATAGGAATTTCTGACAAAATGTCATCTTGACTTTATATAATCAATTGCACATCAGGAAGTTGTGCATGTTCTGACACCTTGACCCTTTCAACACAACACTGTGAGTGGGCGATTTTTTGATAGTTGAACAGATAAATGATTTCCAATAGGTTATTCACCCTCCCCGCCACCCTGTGGTTCTGAGTGCATCGAAAGTTGAAGGATACAGAAGTGCTTCTGATGCATGAGGTTTATAAACACAGAGTTCAGGAACCCCAGGGTTGTACTTGATCTTGCTAACAAGAATAGAAAATGCCACAGTTAGTATGTTCTATTTTCACACAAGAAATATCCAGATGTATTCTTGTGTATGATTGATTTCTTTGCTCCAGTAATGTTGGCTTCAAATAATAGTCCACATGTGTCTCTTTTTGGCAAAATCCTTCACATATTCTACCTCCTTTGTGTTTTGACCTCCTTTTGCACCTTTAGGACAGCACTAATCCTTGCTTTATAAAAGAGTTATAGTACAGATACTTATGTTGCACAGCTTATCTACATCCTCCCCCACCAAGCTATGTGCTTCTTGAGGAAAGGAGCCCTGTCGTATAGGTTATTGTATCACCTAGGGTGAGGTCATGGCTTAGAACCAGAGTGGGCACTGAATAAATACTTTGTTAGTGAAATTGAAGTTTATGGTTCTGGATATGAGTAGCAACAAAATATCCTTTCAAGTTATTTTCATTATTAAACTTGCTTTCTTAATAGTTAAGCGGAGGATAATATGAAATTTGGGTGGCACATACCTCTAGGCTATACTTGTAGCTACCCACCCAGAAAGGAGGAGAAAAGTTAGAATTGTCTGTTTCTCCAGTTGAGTTGTCTCTTGTTGGAGTGTACTCCTTACAATGCACTAGACCTTGTAGTCAGGGTGCTCCATATACCCACAGCATGAAAGATGACGTCCCTGCTCTCAGAGACCTTGTATTCTAGATGGATTATAAAAAATAACCCAATAAAAGAACAAAAATATAATTACACATTGTTAGATATAAAATAAATGGACAGGGTGATGGGTTGGGGAGAGGGGTGACTGCTGTGAAAAGAATTTTCAGGAAAGACCTCTCTGAAGACATGACATTTGTCCTGAGGTTGAATGGTGAGAAAGAGGCCAGTCACATGAAGAGCTGAGAGAAGAACACTCTAGGCAGAGGAATCAGAAAGCATAAGATGCTGAAGTGAGAAAAAAACTTTGCCTCTTTGAGGAACAAAAAAAAAAAAAGGCCAATATAGTTAAAGTAAAAAGAGAGTTAGAAGATGAAATTGGAAAATTGGAAGGGGCCAGATCCTCGGAGGCCATGTAACTCATAAGAAGGACTAGAAATGGTATTCTGAGTGTGATAGGAAGCTACTGATGCTTTTAAATAGGAGCATGACATAATCTGACTTATATTTGGGAATTATTTGCTGTCTGGATATTAGACTTTTAGGTGTGAGGGGCAAGAGTAAAAGCAGAAAGCAATTATCAAGCTGGTGGGATATAACAGTGACTTGGATTATCCTGTTAGCAGTAAGGATGAATAGAGACATTAATGAATTTGGGGATATATTTTGAAGGTAGGTTAACAAATGTTGTTGAATTGAATATGAATAGTTAGAGAATGTAAAGAATTAAGGATTAATCCTTGATTTTTGGTTTGACTAACTGGGTGGGTGACAGTGACATTTACTGGGACATGAAAGAATGAGGACTGAGCAAGAATTGGTAGTGTAGTGGAAAATCAGGATCTTGAGTCATATTAAGGTTAAATTCTAATAGATAAATATTGATAATACAATAATCTGAAGTTCATAGAAGAAGTGAAAGTTGAAACTATGACTTTGGTATATAGATGATAGTTAAAGTCAAATGCTTAGGTAAGATTTTTTAGGGATCAAATATATTTAGCAAAGAGCACCCTTGAAAATTGGGAGCCTTTGTTGATGAGAGGCTAAGAAAAAGGGAATGATACAGCAAAGGAGGCTGAGAATGGATGGCCAGTAGGTGTGAAGAAAATCAGGAGAGTGTAATGTCCTGAGTGTTGAGAGATCAGAGTGTTTCAAGAAATAGATAGGGTTTAAGACAGGAACCGAGAAAGGTCCATTGTATTTGGAAACATGGAGATCATTGGTTATCTTAAGAAGAAGATTAGGGAATTCAAGTCAATTGCTCTAATTTCTCAAAGAGCGATAAAGCAAGTCCCTCTGCTAAGAGTGTACGAATGAGGCTGTGGTAGGTTTGAAAAAAGAAGGAAAGATACAAAGTGAATATAGTGAAATCAAATTTGTTATGAAAATCTAGGACAGCCAGGCACTGTTGAGTGCTCATGTAAGGTTTATGACAGTGAATTTAAAGAAGATTTTCCCAAGCAATATTCAGCTGCTATGATTTACCTGTGAGAAAATTATGTATTTGAATGGGAAACAAATTCCAAAAAGTTTAGAAGGGATAGGTATGGGATTGAGTCAAACTAAGGAATATAGAGAGCAGTGTAGGGAGGGAAGTCTAGGTGAGTGAGGTAAACAGGGATGTGAAACATTATGAAATCAATCAATATAAGCTCTAATGGGAAGGTGGGCAATATGTTTAAGTTACAGACCCAAATGCCATAATTAGTACAATGATTTGGTTGTTGTGTGTATGAATGGCAAGGAGTTGGGGGTTTGGTGAGTTTTGAAGGCCTTGTAGGTAAGTAGGAAGTTCTGTATCTTATCATGTTGTATCCAGATCAGGAAGACATGTGATGAACACACTCTTTCCCTAGTGAAATATTTGAAATCTTCAAAATGACAAGTAGTGAGACAGATTCTCTTCATGCTCGTGCATGTGGTGAAATAATGGTGTCTAATTTAGTGCCACTGAGCTCTGTGTACTCTGCAACTTCTGACCACTTGGAATGTGTTTTCTACTGAGAACGTATGACCCACCATAAGTCAAAGAGATATCAGGTAAATGTCCAGCCTTCAGCCACTGACTCCATTCCTTTAGAAGTAGAGCCAAACCCTATTCCAGTAGAATTATCAATAGTGGTTTATAAGTACACTGGAAGGACTCCTAGTGTGGCTATGGGATTACAAGGAAGGGTGGTTGCTTCTTACCCTCCACCACCTCATGGGTACATGGCAAGCACACTCATTATTCTCCTATCTACTTATTTTCCCATCCTACTCATAGCCTCACATTCCTTCTCTACTGCTGGGAAGGACTTCTCTTTTGACCATGTTAGAGGCATTTTCTTTGAACTCTGCCAGGTTTCCTAGGGCAGGATTGGATCTGTCTCTACTGGATCCTAGACAGTCATTTGCTCATTGTGATCATTCCTTTATCTGGATAGCTCTAACCCTTCACTATAACATTTACGTAAGTACACTTCTCATTGAAATTGGCATGAATAAAAGAAGGTTTCCTGTAGTCAGTTGCTGTTTCCTATTTTCTATTTTCTGCCAGTGCTACATCAAACAGTCATTAAGACCTGGCAGATATTCCTTCCATTCAGCAGTAAATATTTTTTAAGCATCTATCATATGCAGATGCTGTTCTAGGTACTGTGGATAACGCTTTGAAAAAAAAAAACAGAGTATCTATTCTCATTAAGTTTACAGTCAAGTAGGAAATATTTCTTCAATAGACATGTGTGATTGTTAATTGTACGTGCAAACTTGGCTAGGCTATGGCATGCCATTGTTTGTTCAAACACTGGACTAGATGTTGTTATGAAAGCTTTATAAAGACGTAATTAAATTTTAACCCAGTACACTTGAAGTTAGGCAGATTTCCCTCAATAGTGTGGGTGGGACTCATTCAATTTGTTGAAGGCCTTCAGAGAGGAGAGGTTGCTGTTTCCCTGAGAAGGAATGAGCCTGAAGAGTGCAACATAGAGTTTCTCTCTGTTTATTCACCCTGCATAATTCAGACTCAAGACTCCAGCGTGAACTCTTACTGGTACTTTCAGCCTGCCAGTCTGGGGAATTCTGACTAATGCAACACGTGTGTAATTATTTAGATATAAATGATGACAAATGCTATGAATAACATGTCTATAAGTCATTCTAATCAGGAAATGGATTTATATCAGTAGTCAGAGAATGCCTCTTTAAAGAAATCAGTTTAAAAAAAATCTGCAAGATGCATCAAATTTTGCAGGCAATGGAGTCAGATTTATATAAACAGAGGAAACCCAAAATGTGAACATTGTGAAAGAGATTGATTCATTTATGGTTGGAATGTGTTGAATTATCAGGTGACTGGTGTGAAATGAGGCTGCAGAGGCAAATAGGGGCCAACTATGCAAAACCTTGTAAGTCATGACTACAACATCCTCCTGAAGACAGTTCTTAGCTGTCTAACCTTGGGCAAGTCACTTAATCTTCCTGAGTCTCTGTTTTCTGGTTTGTGACATGGTGGGGGGTGGGGTGGGATAGAACCTCCCCTATGTGAGAATTCAGTGAGATTAAGTATACAGTGGACCTAACCCAGTGAGTGCCTCACACAGAATAAGTGATCAGCCCATTGATCCTGCTATTTTCTTCACAGTTAAACGCAGTTCAGTATCCTTGTTCTCCATGTGGACTTTCTGGACAAGGTTGGTATGCCCTTATATTTTCTTCTCTGAAGTCCTCCAATGCCAAGAGCCTTTTTGAGGTTCTATGTTACAAAGTCTATGTTATCTCCTCCAGCTTATTTCTGGGATTACTAGTATATCACTTGTGTCTACCAATTTTCTGTAAGCTCTGCTCCACAATAGCAATTTGGTTTAATGGTTGGTAAGTCGTGCTGCTGATTCCTTTTCTCATGGTGAATGTTTCCTTTACGGTATTACTCAGACTCTTTTACCACAGGCACACCTTTGCAAGAGGCTCATTATGGGGTCAGAGGCACAGTTAGAAATGCTGGAGGGGAGTAAAACCTAATTGACTCACCATGGAGACAAAAACCAGAACCTTTGCTTTGAGCACAAGGACCATTTGAATGACCCTTCAGAATATGACACAAGCATTTTGGAGTGTTTGTCCTATAGCTTTGTAGCTTAAACCACAAGACATCATTCAGACTTATTTTCTCTTTTGTTCCTTTTCTTACTTTCCCCCAGACGATCTAATAAAGCTGTGCCTAAATTTTCATCTCTTTTCTCTATGCTGTCATCTATAGAGTTGTTTTGTATGAATACCAAGGAGGAGGTGGAGGGGCCAGTGATTCAGATTTGTTGTTATAAATGTTTAATTTGCTAACATAAACTTTCAACAAGTCAGCTTTCTGTCTCAGTGGAGGAAGAAAAAGAATTCCCCTCTCAGCCTACTTGTCAGTCACTTCCTCATCCCCAGGCTATTTCTGAATGCCAGCCAACGAAGGGAAATCCTATGTTTTCCTGTTCCTCATTCTCAATAGGGCTAGGAGATACATTTCTATATACCTGCTACTTTGAACTACTTGAGAAATTGTCTTTCATGCTAATCACCGTATTTCCAAACTTCAATGGCATACCAAAAAGCCTTGAGATAATACTTTACTCCTTTTCCTATTTGCATATAGCAAATATTTCATTGTTAGTCAAACATAGAATATGGAACCTGGAAAATCACACAACAACAAATTTTAAGGTGAAGAATTAGGTGCATTTAAATTACTGAAAAATGATATGATTAATAGTTGTTATCAGTAAAGTTGCAGTTTTATTTAATATGGCATATGGTCAGTAAAGTCAAGGATCTCCTTTTCTCAGAGGCATTTTTATTTGCATTGGTTTCTGCCTTGAGCAACTCTGTATGCTCAGGGAAGAAACATTAGGAACCACATATCACTTCATAAGTCAACTAGTTTGTATTTGTTGTATTGGCTAAACGGATGCCGGATTTTCAAGCTGGCATTTTGATCAAGATTATTGGGTGATTGTTCTTGAGAGAAAAAGCTAAAAAGGATTTAGACTACTTGGAATGAGGGCAAAAGAGTAATTAAATGGTGAAAAATGACTGGTTATAGGTACATGAAAAAATGGTGCTTCAAGCCAGCATCTACATTCTGGGTAGAATATTAACATGATGTGGATTCCACCTTCAACAAATGGGGACCTTCTCAGTGAGAAAAGAGGCTGAGAAGAACCATGAAGCATTCTGATGGCTGTGTTTCTACACTAGGAACCTGAGCACCTGAGTTTGATACCCAGATCCATCCACTTACTGGCTTGCCTGGCTAGAGGCAAGTCACTTGCTCTTTTGGAATGTCTGTTTCCCCTGGGAATGATTGACATTTTGAGTATGAAAGGAAAGAGTAGATATGTGAAAACATCTGGCTCAAATCAGAGCAGGATTCTGAAAGCACATGGGAAGTTACAAAGCCATATCACAGTCATAACTCACTTTCATGTAGTTCTCTTCTACCGATAGAACACTGGGGTAATTAATGCATTCATCTCTAAAACTTCAGCATATTGTCATATTTTCATGTTTCCTCCTTCCTGGCTATTCTGGAGGAGAATATAAGCAAAGGATGATTCGGCTGTTATCTCAAATATCCAAGGTTTCCTCTTTTTTTTTTGGATAGAGAGATGGAGTTTGTGGTTATAGCAAAGGGGCAAATTTGGTCACCAACTTATTTGGTCATTAATTTCCATGGTCTCTGCCTACCATCCCTTTTATTAAAATAAAACTCACTGGCTTATGCTTTATCTGTCTTTAGCAACATTCTGATAGTTCTTTCTTAGTGCAGAGACAGAAGCACTTGACTTTTTCATGTACAATATCATACTTGGTACACTCTGGGCATTTAGTAAGTGGGTGTATCATCATCTCTATTTTTATTAGTAAGAGTCTTCTGTATGTCACTAATGTCTTCTCTTAGGTCATGCATAATCTATAATTCTTAATCCTCTTCCTCGATTGACTTTGTTATGTTGCTGCAGCCAGGATATTGTTCATGCCTTATCTGGCCTTTCTAAATTCTCATAGGTTGATCACATTTATATTACCAAAATTATTCTCACACTAAAATGCTAGCACCATGTCCATATCTAATCTATGACTGAATTGTACCATTATCACGAATGTGCTTAGCATCTGCAATTTCTGATGTAGTTTAAAAATATGAATATCACTTTTCTCCCAATAACAATTTTAGATCTGTAAGGCATATAGCTTTCCTCTATCTGCATGCTAATTATTTAATAACTCCACTTATCACCTCCTAAAATAGTTTGCTTAACAGGAACACCATATTTCCATATAAGGTGCTTATAAAAATAAGATGGAATGGAGTGTTTCCAAAGGAGAATGGTTATGGAGTTGAGCTTTTTGAAGCTACAGTATTAATTTATAAAATTAGTCCAATGTTTTTCAAATTGTTAACATTGCATTGAAAACGTTTTTTGGCTACTGGCTGGAACTTGACATAAAATGTCTCATTCAAACAGTGATTTATTTTATAAGCTTTTGTTAAGATAGTAATTTGTCAAACTTGGAGAGGGAGAATGTCTTCTTAGGGCTTTCTTTGAATATATTTCTCTTGACTGTGTACTCCTAGATCAAAAAATATTTCCTTGATGACATGACATTCTATAAATTTATAATGGAGTAACCAATCCCCATTTTTTGAAGAAAAATAATCTAGCTTGTTTGATTTGGATCTTAAATACAAAGCTCATAAGGAAATAATTTAAATCTCTGTTGAATGACCAGTAACTAGCCAATCTCTCATCAGACCTTTATTGAGTACTCCATTTTTAAATAGAATTTGCTTAGATGCAGGGTTCTGTGAGAGATATGACAAACTGTGAGAGATGGAATATTACAGACACAAATCTATCTCTATAGGTATTGGAAGTGACCCATAACAGGGCTTTGTTTCATCATACCTCACAACTCCTTGAGTACCACAATCCAGATCATTTTATTTTTGACAACCCCACCCACTTCTGTATATGTGCTAATCTAACATTTGTGTTTCAAATGCTATATATTTTTAAGTGCTGTTACAGAATTTTGCAAAACATTAATGGGATTTAATATAATTAATTATCTCTGAGTGATAGAAGGGAGTTTAAAACTAAAGGACACATGGACAAAACCAAAGGGGATAGGATTGAGGGTAGGAGGTGGGGAGGGTGGGGTTGGATGAAAATGGAGACAATTGTACTTGAACCACAATAAAAAATTTAAATAAAAACAATACATAAAAATTATAATATTGTGATATTCACTCTTTTCCTAGCCAGCTTATATCCAATGACTTATTTCTGAAAGTATATGATAATTATTACCAGCTATCTCTGTCAATATTTCCTGGACTTAATAAAATTTCTATATAACTTTTTAAGCATAAGTCATGATGTTTGTGAAAATTAAATGAGACAACATATATAAGTACTTTAATAATAACTAGCATATATCAAGTGCTTAATAAATGTTAATTTTACCCACTATGATCTTGAGAATATGCTGTGAATAGTTTACTGGCTTTTTGAAATTAGTCAACCAAAATCCACACATATGTTTCAAACCTATTTTACATTCTGGAACTCACCTTGACAATTAGAGGTTTAATATAAGGAACATTAGCTTAAAAGCTCAATGGCTCAGCATTAAACTTTATCTTATTCAATTCTGAAAAAAGAAAGACAAACTAAGGCAAGCACCCAATCCAGTGAAGATTTGTAAAGTAGTGTTTGCACCCATGTCAATGATCTAGCTCATCTCTAATTCTAGAAAGTACTAGGGAGCACCTGAGGATTTGACAAGTCTTTGGTGGTGGAAGTTGGGGGAGGGTCTTGGGTTGAGGGACAATATGGTGCATAAAAGCTGAGGCACAGGCAGGTATTGGGAGGGAAAATGCCTGTTGCATAGGTTAGGAAGATGATAAATTTTTATTGGATGATTTGAAAGAGATAGTCAAACTGATTCTTTTATTGACATTCTTATAATTGAAAATCTGTTCTTTGGAAATCTTGTTTCCCCCTATTTGTACTTGTATTTGTGTCCGTTTAATGTTTATATTTTCATGGGGTATAGTAAAACTCTTGGATAGCACCATCCTTTTCAGCTCTATAAAATGGATTCTTGTCTAAACTTAGATTGGCATTTTAATAAGGGAGTGTAGAAGTAATTATGGCAAGAACCACAATGAGGCTTCCATGTTGGGAAAATAAAACAAGAAGAAAGGAGTTAGGGGCTGACAGTAGAGTCAATATTTTCAGCCTGAGAACTCTATGGGGACTCTTGCTTTGAAATTCAGAGACATCCTTGTGGTTTGTTTTAAAAGGAAGGCCACCCTTTCCTTGTAGTAAGGTGTTCTTGGGCTAGGAGCCCAACTTATTTTCTTCACAGCCTCTATTCTGCACAGAGAAATCCTGGGCCAGGCTTCAGATGTACTTTGGGGCCAGAGTGGAGCAGGTATCTACATACACTACATTTACTAATGTATCATTCATCAAATATTGATTGAGTGCCAGGTACTGTTTTAGGGATACTCGAAGCTGAGACAGGCAGTCTGTGCCCTCATAGACACGAATAAATAATTGTACTTTGATCTCATTTGAGCGGGACTGGTAAAGGAGCACCAAGAAAAAGCAGAGGAGGGTTTTCAGGAACAACTATAAAGGACACATGGACAAAACCAAGGCGGGGGTGGAATCAGGGGAGGGAGGTGGGGATGGCTGGAGTGGGGGGGGGAGTGGGGGGGAAATGAAGATAACTGTACTTAATAACAATAAAAGAAAAAAGTACAAAAAAAAGAAGGTGCCCTTGACTAAGAATAGTACCACTAGCCTGCAAGGGAGTCTCAAATCCCCTAATAAACATTTAGTTCAGGCATTTATCAAGTATCAATTCTGTGTCAGGCCCTGTGCTAGGAACTGGAGATCCAGATGAATAAGTCCCTTGAGAGTTGTAACTGGAAACCCCTATTAAAACCCATGTATTATCTGGGATGGAATATATATTTACTATTAATATAAAGCTTTTCAACATGAATGAAGTTATTAGTCTCTTCCTACACTGGTCCCTAATTAAATGATACATAACAGAAGGACAAACCTACTTAATTAGCTCTGTGTATATAGCAGGGGTGTCAGGTAGGAGGCAGGAGGGATGGTGCAATCCCAAAGCAAGGCAGGCTACATATCAAAGTTGAAAGGGGGGAAATCTTCTTAGCATGTTGTTTCCATGAGTTTCTTTGTGGTGCCCAGCACAGAATAAAAGTGCAGGGGCCCTTATTTAAAAAGCAGGAAAAGGTGACATTAAAATTACAAAAATACAAAACTTTTATTTTAAACGTATTTTATCACTTATAAAACATCATTGGTATAATAGTGAGATACATGTAAGAACATAATCTTATAAAATCCAAAGGATAAACTATTATCAAAATATTGATATCATAACTTTATAAATATAGTAGATGATAATGATAATACTTTACTAATGTGGTATCTTTTTAAAAATTTTAATATGATTTATTGATTATGCTATTACAGTTGTCCCATTTCACCCCCTTTATTCCCCTCCATTCTGCACACCTCCTCCCATCCCTAGATGAGTCATAAGGCTTCTGTTTTTCTTTTCTGTAAATTCACTTATTATATCACCAAAATTTATACTTTTAACAAGTTTTTTTAATTGATATAATTGAAAGGATTATCAGTTGCTTTGGGCAAATGCAAAATTGCAAATAAGTTTTGATGGCTTATAGTTTTTTATGGCTTTGAGAATTATTTATTATTCCCATGATTATGTAGGTGACTGTAAAGTTCATTTTTTTACAACTTTGTAGTTTTCTAATTATAGTTGGCATTCAATGTGATATTAGTTTCAGGTGTACAGAACAGTGTGTAGTAGCCATCTGACACCATACATAGTTATTATGATATTATTGACTATATTCCCTATGCTGTACTTTATATCCCCATGACTATTTTGTAACAGCCAATCTGTGTTTCTTAGTCCCTTCACATTTTTCAACCAGACCTAAAGCCTCCCTCCCATCTCTAAAGCATCAGCTTGTTCTCTGTATCTATGAGTTTGTTTCTGTTTGGATTGTTCAATTATTTGTTATTTTAGATTCTGCATATAAATGATATCATATGATATTTGTCCTTCTTTGTCTGACTTATTTCACTTTGCATGATACCCTGTAGGTCTATCCATGTTGTTACAAATGGTAAGATTTCATTCTATTTTTATGGCCAAGTAATATTCCATCATATATACAGGGTAGGGAAAAAGTAGCTTTACAATTTTTTTGCATGGAAAATAATACAGTTAATAGATAATATACAAGAATAAACTCTGTTTCACATACAACTGTAGACCTATTTGTGCCTCACTCTATATGTACCACATTTTTAAAATCCATACCTGAGGACATTTTTTCATTGCTTTTAAATAGAGAGGAAGAGAGAGAGAGAGGGACAGAGACAGAGAGAGGGAGAGAGAGATAGAGAGAGACATTGATGTGAGACAGAAACATTGATTGGTTGTCTTCTCATATGCACCCTGACCCAGGATAGAACCCACAGCCTGGGTATGTGCTCTGGCCAGGAATCAAACCTGCGAACTTCTGTTCTATGGGATGACACTCCAACCAACTAAGTCATACTAGCCAGGGCTGTACCACATTTTAAAAAATCTAATTGTCTGTCTGGACACTTAGATTGCTTCCGTATCTTGGCTGGTATATATGAAATGCCCTTCTTTATATCCCTTTAGAGCCTTTGCTTCAAATCATAGTCTTGTGGATAAAGTAGTCTTGGTTGTAGATCCTTGTTCTACAATTTAGTTGTAAGTTTGATGTGGTCATGGGAGGAGGTGAGCACAGTGTGTACCTACTCTGCCATCTTGACTGGAAGTCTTGTAAAGTTCTTCTGATGGTCTCACCTGGGCCCACTGTTGCAGCTGCAGTCAGCTGGCAGGTGGCCTGGGACTGAAGGGTGTAAGATGCCTGCACTGACATGTCTGAGGCAGCAGTGCTGTGTAGCCATTGGGGCTCTGTATGTATCTCTAAGCTGTGTCTCTTCATTCATAGTCTTTCTCAGGCTTTTTTACATGGTGATAGAAGTGTTCCAAGAGGGCAACAGTGAAAAGCTACAGAGCTTATTAAGACTACTCTCAGAAGTTGTGAAATATCAGTTTTACTTAATCCAACCATACTATCATGTATGCAGATCAACTCATTTAACCTTAACAACAGTGCTATACAAAATAGCTACCATTACTATCTCCATTTTTAAAATGAGGAAACTAAATCTCAGCACTAGTAGTTTGACTACAGGCATCCAACAGGCAAGCCACAGAACTGGACATGGGTTTTATTGCTCCTTACCTATCAGCAAAGTCTGTGACATTAATTCTTTTAATTGAAGTACAGTTGACATACAATATTATATTAGTTTCAGGTGTGCAATGTAGTGATTTAACATTTATATACCTTATGATGTGGTCACTACAATAAGTTTAGTAACCATCTGTCACCATACAAAATTATGGTTATGATTTTTAATTTTGAGAAGGACAATTTTATTGATGGCAACCATCACTGAAGCTATTGAGAGTATTTTATAGGCTGTGACAATATGGGGATAAGTTCTTAGTAAATTGTTTTAAATATGAATTTTAATGTATCTAGAACCGATGACTCTCATAAAACAAATCCTTTTTTTCTAAAAAGATTTGTCTTCATATAAATACGTTTAAATTAAATATGAATTTAATTTTTTGCAACATGGATGGTGGGTTTTTTTAATGCTTTCTATGTCTCTGTTAAACTTCTCATTTTGTTCGTGTATTGTTTTCCTAATTTCATTGAATTGTCTTTCTGTGTTTTCTGTAGCTTCCCTTAAACAGCTGTTTTTAATTCTTTATCAGGTAAATTGAAGATCTCCATGTCTTTGGAGTCAGTTACTGGAAAATTATTCTGTGCATTTTTGGTGGTATTATATTTCCTTGATCTTTCATGTACCTTGAAGCATTATGTTGCAGTCTTCTCATTTGAAGTTGCCTCCTCTATTTTTACTGACTGACTTTAGGAGAGAAATAACTTCCCTCAGCCCTACTATGGAGTCTGAGGCCTTCTCAGGCCCTCTGTGGATATGCCTACTTCACTCTTACTCCTTCTTGTGCAAGAATTCTCAAGCTTGTATGCCTTTTCTCCATCTTACATTGTACCAGGCTGGGTACCGACAGCCTTTCCTTTGCTTTCCCAAGTGTGGTTTCTCCCAGGCCCACAGATGTGGACTGACTTTCTGCATGTGTTCCCTAGTCCTCTGTAAAAGCTCGTTCTTGTTGCCATTGGGAGTGTGAATATGTAGGAGAGTAGTTCCCTGTGACTTGTGGGTGGGCCTCCCAATGACAGAGTCCTTGACTTGATTAGTAGGTTCTGTGTCCCTTTGATACATTCAGCTCCAAGCCCTTGTCCCAACTGCTCACTGCCTGTACTTCCGCAGCTCATGAGTTGGTACTCTGGATTGGGCAAGAGAGAAATGGGTCTTCTTGGCAGGTCCTGCGTAGCTGGGGAAGCCGGGTGCTCACTCATACTCTCACATATCCATGCCCAATGCCAGCATAAATCAAGCTCAGAAAGTCTCTATTGTCACTGAGCTGTGCCGCCTTGGGGGAGGAAGTGATGCATGTAGAGTCAAATTGTTTCTCTTACTCTCTCCATTGCACCTAAGCTTGGATTCTTTTGCTCCAGTGGTGTGTAGGAACTTCTCTGCTGGGCTCTTGGACTTCCACAAAGACGGTCCCAGCTGTGGGTGATTGTCTAAATTGGTGCACTTATGGGTAAAAAGGTAGAAAATTCTTATTCCACCATGATGACACTCTCCTGAATTTAATTTTAAATATAAATTTAACCATGACATTTGAATGTTTCTTTGATATTCCCTATAACATTTGGAGATTATACAATAAACCAGAAATGGTTTCATTATTGATATACAATTCAAAATGCCCATTTATGCATTCTATTTCTACATCTTCACTTAGAAGGAAACATTGATTTTAAAATTGTCTTCTTTAATAAAACTTGGTTCATCCGATGCTTCATATGAAAAGTGTTATATTTTGTTGGATGGGATAATCTTTAACTATATTTTTTTGTGGCTGTGGATATTTGCTTTGCACGGTTGCAGCAGTTCTCAAACCCATAAATTCTAAACTGTTTGAAGAATCCTAATAGGTCTCAGATATGTTTATTGCGATGTGTACACTTTTATTTTGTAATAATATACTGACAAAGTTTACTACCTGAACATAGGCAATTCCTGCGCCAGCACTTAAGCTAGAGAGTTACTATTTGTGTTGATGCCGGCAGGAATGGGCTTTGGGAAAGGACAGGAAAAGTGAATTCTCACTAGGGTCCCAGTACTGTCCCTATGTTGAATACCCCATCTCTCTTGGGCCTGCAGCCTCTTTTACCACTGCTGTTGCTTCTGCTGTTTCTGATGCCATTGAGTCCATAAATCTGGGCCCAGGTACTGTCGCCAGTTATCCTGTTGGGGACCTGTGCTGCCCTGGGGTACCTCAGGAGTGTATAGTGCATTAGACCAAGTGCTATGCATGGGTAGTGCCTGCTGTGTCAGTGGGTTGCATATTCATGCTATCAACTGGCTTATGTCCTGTGCTCACACATGTTCCTTTGACCCATTGGACTTAGGAATCATAAGGTCAAAGAAAAAATTATTAAGAATTTTAAGACACCCATAGCAGAGCATTAAATTAAAGCACAAGGCCCTTCTGAGAGCAGGACCCTCAGGGAGAAGGAAGAAAAATTACCTTTAGTTTGTTCTGATTACTTTTCTTGCATAGAGAAAATCCACCATAATATCTCAATAAAATATTTTGCCACAAGTAGGTGGACAAGATACTGCCAAACTCCAGAACCTCCTGGATTCTTTTGTATTTCATTTTAGCTTTCCTTCCTAGTCACATTCTTTTTGCTTAAGATCCTTGCTTCTTTTTCTCCATCCAATGACACTTACTGCAATTGGTTATTTGCTTTTTTTGGCATTTGGTACAGTGATACAGAGAAAATTTGTAGAATGTTGTGGAATGTTCATGTAAGTATGTGGGTAAGTGTATTTAGGTATGTAAAGGAGGAGGAGGGACAGAAAGAGGGAAGGAGAATGAAGAGAGAAAGAGAAAGGAAGCAAAGAAGAGGGAAGGAGGGAGGGGTAGAACAAGAGTGACATAGAATATTCAAGAGACAAAATACGCTATCTCTACTGAGGTGAGCAGGCAGGCCTGCATTCAGTTCTCTATTCTTACTAGGGGAGTGACCCTAAGGAAATCAATTAAATTCTACTGACCCCACATTTCTTTATCTGTAAAATAGGTATAATTATGGTACCTATTTTGTACAACTCTTTTTTGTATTTATCAACAAATACGTCCTGAGGACCTACTCTGTATCCAGCGCAGTTGTAGGTACTGAAGATACAGTAATAGTTCCTTTAGGGAGCTACACTATTGGAAGGAAATACACAAAATAAATAAAATATGTAAGACAAGATTTTGTATATCACATAGGCATATGTGCTGTAGGAAAAATGTAGGGAGGATTAGGGAATACTGGTGTAGGGGTAGAAGGCCGTTTTAAACAGAGTAGTCAAGGGAGGCTTCTCTGACCAGGTTGTATTTGAGCAGAAATTTGGAGGTGAAGGAAAGTCAATGGAGATTCTTTGGAAAGAGTACTTCAAGGTGAGAACACACAGCAAATGCAAGGACCAGGAGGAGGAGAGGAATCACAAGGAGGGAGTTTTGGTAGATCATGTAGGCCTTTTGGTGCTGTCCAGACTTAGGCTTTTACTCTGAGTAAAATGGGAAGCCATAGTAGGGTTTTGAGCAGGATAGTGACATGGTGTGATATGGGTATTCAGGGAATCACTCTGGCTGCTGTGTTGAGGATAAACTGGGTCAGAAGGGGTAGGAGGGAGGCTACTGAGGAAGTAATTGCCATCATTTGTGGGAGAGCTGATGAAGAATAGCACTGAAGGGGATGAAAAACGGGCATATTCTGTGTACAGTTTGATGGCAGAGCTGATGGGATTTTCTGATAGACTAAGTGTGGAGTCTGAGAGGGGGAGTGGGGTTGAGGAGACTGCACATTTTTTTTTTGGCCTGAGCAACAGGAAGCTTTAATGAGACAATTAAACACAAAGAGCTCAGCACAGTGCCTGGCATGCAGCTGGTGCTTGATCAATTACTAATGTATCTGGATGATCCCCAGAAACCATTTGCCTCTGCATTCGAAATGGATCATGTCACAGCTATGGCCTACAGATCTGTTGCACTTTGCCCCACTAGTTTGGCTCACCACTCAATCCAATGTCACTAAAATTGTCATTCAAGGAAAGAGCTTTAGGTGAATTGTCAGGAACCCTGGACCCTACATCACCTCCACCATTGGCCTGTTGTGTGATCCCAGGCAAGCCCTCAATTGCTCAGCAACCAGGGTGTTTATGAACACAGTACAATCTGATAACCTCTGTTTGGCTTAGCTCACGGTGTGGTGAGGGAAAAGTAAAACCAAACTGCTATTCATGATCGGTGTAAAAATGTGTTGATTATAAAAGTGTTAAAGAAATTCCAGGTTATTGAGTGGGGATGCATTATAATGGTTTTCCTGTGGAGATTTTTATTTCAGATAGGAAAGACTGGGGCTGTAAGTCTTTTGATTTTCTCAGAAAAACAGACTAGAAGGTACTCTGAGTGCTAATATTTTAGTGTTGAGCATCTACAATCTTCCATTTAAGAGTTTCTCATGTTCTTTGAAGCCATTATTAGTTCACCTCTCAGCTATTCTCCCTTTAGGCTCAATAATTGTAACCCAAATATCCCTTTCATTATAGAATCTTCTCAATCCATTTTGTGAATCTAATTCTGGATGGCAAATAGCTTTCATCCCTTTGGCCAATTCCAGCCAATTGGCTGCCTGAAGCACTGATTTGACAAGGCTTCAGAGGCCTTGCCCAGGCTCAGTGGTGAAGAATATCCTGATTCATAGATTTTGAATTGGAGAAGTGGCTTCATGCTCTGAATTTGACAACCCTGCTGTAAGGCTTAGTTTGGTTTTGCTTCTAACCTTAGAAACCCTGCAGCATGCTGATCCAAGCTGACTGCTATAAATTTTATGTGATTGAACTTTTTGCTAGCTACCCTCTTGTGCATAGCCCTTCACCCTTTCCAAATTTTGACTGCTCTATGGGGCCACTTGATAGATATAATTACTTTGAACACTTTCTTTTGTATCCTTCCAGAAGTTTCTTATGCATATACAAGCTTATATTGATATTATTTTTAACATTAATGAGATCACATTGCAAGTAGTTTTCAGCTAACTCCATTTTTTTTATTAATGATTTAGCTTAAGGCTTATTCTAGATCAACACTCAATTGATGGACATTCATATGGTTTGAGACAGGTATTTTTGTAATGATTTTTATTTCACAAATGGAGAAACTGAGGTGGAGATCAGTTGGGTGTCTTGTCCATGGTCACCCAGCTAGTAAGTTGTGTAGCCAGGATCCAAAACTATGTCTGTCTGACTCAAGGACCCAGTCTTTTAACCACCAGGCTCTGCTGATATTGCTGATTAATCCTGGGAGTGGTTGGATCTCTGTGTTTCTGCCTTGAGAAACCATGACATGCTAATATCTATGCCCACTCAAAGTGCAGTCCACAGTCCCACCACCACTTTACGGCTTCATGGTGCTTTCAACATAATCTCATTTCATTTTATATTAATTGAGTTTCTCTTCTATGTCAGGCACTGTTTTAGGCCTGAACATAAAAAGATGAATAAGACAGTGTCCCTGTCCTCAAGGTACTCATAATGATGTGAGGGAAAGAGACTTGTAAATAGACAATTGCAATACCAAACAATAATGGTATTCTAGTTCTTCGGACTTTTATCCATCATGATGTAGTTGGTCAATTAGTGTTAAAATGGATTACATTGGAAAATCATTAAAAGTCATATATTCCTGAATTATTTTATTCCAATTTAATAAATGTACAAACTTGCCCATATTTTGGTATAGGTCTACTGCTTTTCTTTGAGTCTGCTGAGTGAAGTTTCCCTCCTCTTTCTTGCATAACCACATCCATGTTTTGCTTATGATTTGCAGTGTCAGTTCCTTTAAACTGAAAAAAAAAAGCAAGTAAATTGGAAATATTTGCAAAACAATCAGGGTACAGAATTCTAGGTTTTAATGATTTTTTACAAATAATTTAGTGTTGCATGGCCCACACTTAATTTGACAACAGTACATTTAGTGAATTCCCTTCCAAAGAAATTATTTCAGTTTTCATAGAAACAGCCATTTTGTTTTTGTGACCACCTGGTTTTTCTGTTTTCTATATTTTTTTTTTGTGAGAAAGGGTGTTAACATAATGCTGAATTAAATAATAGAATTATAATACAACAGGCATATGTGAGTTTGGGAGTAAACTAGGCTGATTTTCATAAGCATATAATCCACTTGGTGGGAGCAAAAGTGAACAATGGTCACTCTCCTGTGCTACAGTGTTGCCTAGTGACAGGCCTGGGTTCAATCTCAGTTCAGCCACTTGCATGCTATGTTATTATGGCTAATTTACTTAATTTCTCTGTTCCCCAGTGTTCTCATCAATAAAATGGGGTAATAATAGTGTTATGAGAATTATATGACTTAGTATTTGTGGAGTGTTTGGAAGAGTACACCTTACATAAGCTTTAGTTGTTATTACTATTTTCAGAGAATAATCTTTTAGCTGTGAATTTCCCAAGGGCATTAGTCAGTATGTTCTACAGAATGTAGGAAGCATTTCAGTTGTTTGTCCAAGTCAGCTAAACAGAGTTTGATTAGGTTAAAGGTATCAACAAGGCAGGGATGAATTCTGTTTCTGTGGATTAAAAAAAGTCTAGCTGTACATTGAAATCACCTAGGGGGTTTTAAAAGTGTTCTATTACCCACATCCCACCCTAAACTAGTCAATTCATGGTCTCTGGAAGTGGAGCAAACTCCCTAGGTGATTCCAGCATGTAGCCACAGGAACCAGTGCCTTACAGGGGATGTGATAGTCTTACTACTGAAGGATGAGTGCAATTTCAACCATCTCATCAGAAAGATGCTGCTAACAACTTTGAGGTGCGTGGCACTTATGTTTCTATCTTCGTGTTGGTTTTTGGATTAAGAATCAGGGATGTGAGAGAGTTTAAGCTCTCAGAGCAGGAATAACATTCAGATCTTCTAACATCAGATCCAATGATCTCACTCCAACCCCAGGCTGTCAACACTATAAAGAATCAAAGTAATGAATAAGAATTCAAATAAATAGGGTACATCTTTTCAAAGCTAAAATATTCATACAATGTTTTGGGTACCTTTTGATTTAAAAGCATACCCTGACTTTTTAACGTAGATCAAATTTACATTTGTATTTCTTCCCATGATGAGAAATGTTTACTATCTGTATTGTAAGTTATATAACAAGAGTTTTTTGGCTTGGAGTGTTTTATGGCAAAATGTGATAAAAGGCTTAATATTTAGTGAACTATGATAGATTTGCTGTGTATTTTTTAAAAGATTTTATTTATTTATTTTTAGAGGGGAAGGGAAGGAGAGAGAAAGAGAAATATCAATGTATAGTTGCCTCTCATGCGTCTCCTGCTGGGAACTGGCCTGCAACCCAGGCATGTGCCCTGACTGGGAATCAAACCATGATCGTTTGGCTCGCAGGCCCGTGCTCAATCCACTGAGCCACGCCAGCCAGGGCTGCTGTGTATTTTTTAAATTTATGCCAATAATGCTCAGTAAAAACAATTTTTTGTCTTTGTACTGATATTTGACCTAACTGATGAACTTAGTGATCTATTGAAACAACCCATCCACTCCACCCCGCAACACACACACATATATACACACACAGAATTTCTAGTTTACTGAACTGGAGCAATAAAAGCTAGTCAGATTAAATAGAGAGTGCTTCAGAGGCAAACACAAATTGTATTGCATCAAGATTTAATGCAATTATTTTAAAAGTTTTTCTTTAGGTGCCCATAGTCATAGCATTTTACATTTGTCTACAACATACCAAAATAACAAAGTTTAGTCAAGTGTTGAAATAAGTAATTTCTGTGGTGATATAATAGTGGGAAATTCCCACATTTTCTTGATTTTAAAAATATTAATTTAATTCCATTGTGTAAATGTACCACCGTGTTTTGATTCATTCCTTTACTGATGGGCACTAAGGTTGCTTCCATCATTTGGCTATTGTAAATAACACTGCTATGGACATTGGGGTGCATAGGTTCTTTTGGGTTGGTGTTTCAGGGTATACCCTTAGGGTATAATCCCAGCAGTGGAATCACTGGGTCATAAGGCAATTCCATTTTTAGTTTTTTGAGGAAATTCCATACTGTTTTCCACAGTGGCTATGGAGGGGAAAGGGGGAAAAATGGGGACAACTGTAATAAAATAACAATAAAATTTTTTTAAAAGATTAAAAACAAAGGAAAGAGAATGTTCCCCACTCAACTTTTTCTCAGTAGTCTTTGGTGCAAAGAATACAATATTTACAAAGTAAATGTTTATCAAATAGCAATTGTTTAAGAACATAATAATCCCATTTTGAGAATAAAATATTTGGTTGCCTTTTTAAACCTCAAAAAATAAAATATAAAATTATTAATTTAATTTATTTTTTCTATCATTATTTATCCCCCACACCCTCTTCTACCCCCACCCACCCCTTCCCCCTGAAAAATATCAATTTTAAAAAGGCTTCTGAAGTAGAATTACAACTTTAGAAAGGCTAATAGTTTACCCTTGCTTATTGGTGATAGAAACAAGTTAGCCTTACAAGGAATGTAACTGATTAAGAACACAGTGAATGTCCATATTTCAAAGTGAAGAATGGCTGCAAGGAAAGACTTGAAACAGTCACTTGCTTAGAGTATTAATTTCCAGTGGCTGCTGTAACAAATCAGTGGTTTAAGTGGTTTAAATTAAGTGGTTTAAAACAACAGATTTATTCTCTCACAGCTGTGAAGGTGAGAGGTTTGAAATCAAGGTGTGTGCAGGGCACATTCCCTCTGGAGGCTTCTAGGGGCGTATGTTTCTCTACTCTTCTGGACTTTGGTGACTCTAAGCATTCCCTGACTGTGGCAGCATCACTCTAATCTCTGCCTCTGTCGTCTTCAGTTACCTTCTCCTCTGTATCCTTTTCTGTTTCTTTTCTTTATTTTCTATAACAGGTTTATTCATAATTTTCCAAACTTGGAAGCAACCACGATGTCCTTTGGTAGGTGAATGGATAATGAAACCATGGTACATCCAGACAATGGACTGTTATTCATGCTAAAAAGGAATGAGGCAGCAAGCCATAAAAAGACATGGAGGAAACTTAAATGCATATTACTCAATGAAAGGAGCTAGTATGAGATGGCTACATAATGTATGATTCCAATTACACAACATTCTGGAAAAAGCAAAACCATGGAGACAGTAAAAAGGTCAGTGGTTTCCAGGAGCTGGGTGAGGGGATGAATAGTAGAGTACATGGAATTTTAGGGCAGTGAATACTCTGTATGATACTCTAACATAAACACTTGCCATTTTAGTTTTGTTGAAACCCATAAAATATACAACACTGAGGGTGAACCATAATGTAAACTACAGACCATGGGTGATAATGAAGGGTCAATGTAGGATCACTGATTATAACAAATGTACTGCTCTGTTGAGGGATGTAGGGGTAGCAGTATATGAAAACTTCTGTATCTTCTCATTTTTCTGTGATCCTAAAACTGCTCTAAAAACATAATTTTTTCAAGCTATGACTTTTATTTATTTATATTTTTATTTAATTTTTTAAAAAAATTGAATGTATTGGGTTGGTTAATAAATCAGATAGATTTCAGGTGTAAAATTCTATTTTTTCTTTTTCACTGAGTTTGTGGAGGTGACATGGTTAATAAAATTACATAGGTTTCAAGTGTACAGTTTTGTAATACATCATCTGTATTTGCACTGTGTGCTCACTACCCCAAGTCAAGTCTCCTTGCATCACTATTTATCCCCGCTTTACCCTCTGCTACCTCCCCCAAATCCCCTTTCCCTCTGGTAATCACCATACTTTTGTCTGTCCATGAGGATCTTTTTCTGCTTAATCCCTTCACCTTTTTCACTCAGCCCTGAAACCACTGCACTCTGACAGCTCTCAGTCTGTTCTCTGTGAGTCAGTTTCTATTTTGTTTGTTACTTTATTTTATTCATTAGAGTCCACATATAAGTGAAATCGTATGGTACTTGTCTTTCTCTGACTGGCTTATTTCACTTCGCGTAATACTCTCTGTCACAAATGGTAAGATTTCCTTTCTTTTTTATGGCCTAGTAGTATTCCATTGTGTAAATGTACCATAGCTCTCTTATCTGATCATGTACTGATGGGCATTTGGGCTGTTTCCCAATATTGGCTATTGTAAATAACATTTACAACATTAACATTATAAATAACATTGTAAATAATATTGCTATGTATATTGTAAATAACATTGCTATGAATATAGAGGTGCATATATTCTTTCTAATCAATGTTGCAGGTTTCTTTGAGTATATTCCCATAAGTGGAATTGCTGGGTAGTAAGGCAGTTCTGATTTTAATTTTTTAGTAAACGCCATACTCTTTTCCACAGGTGCTGCACCAGCCTGCTTTCCTGTCCATAGTACATGAGGATTCCCTTTTTCTCCACAGCATTGCCAACACCTGTTGTTTGTTGATTTCTTAATGATGGCCATTCTCACAGGTGTAACGTGATATCTTATTGTGGTTTTAATTTGCATATCTCTGATGATTAGTGATGTTGAGCATCTTTTCATATGTCTATTGGCCATTTGTACATCCTCTTTGGGGAAGTGTCTGTTCATGTCCTTTGTCTATTTTTAAATTGTTTTTTTTGTTATTGTTGAGATATATAAGTTCTTTATAAATCTTGGTATTAACTCCTTATCAGGCGTATCTTGGGCAAATATTTTCTCCCATTTGGTAGGTTGTCTTTTCATTTTGTTGATCATTTCCTTTGATTTGCAAAAACTTTTCAGTCTGAGATAGTCCCATTTATTTATTTTTTCTTTTGTTTCTTTTACCCAAGGAGGCCCATCAGAAAAAAATATTGTTATGAGAAAGGTCTGAGATTTTACTGCCTGTGCTTTCTTCTGATATTTTTATGGTTTTGAGTCTTACATTGAAGTCTTTACTCCGTTTTGAGTTTTTTCTTGTATATGGTGCAAAAACTTGGTCTAACTTCATTTTTTTGCATGTATTTGTCCCATTTTCCCAACACTATTTATTCAATAGACTATCTGTACCTTGTTGTGTGTTCTTGCATCCTTTGCCAAATATTAATTGACCATAAAGGTGTGGGTTTATTTTTGAGCTCTCTGTTCTGTTCCAATGACCTATGTGTGTATTTTTATGACAGTACCATGATGTTTTCATTACTATAGCCTTGTAGTATAGTGTGATTCCTCCAACTTTGTTCTCCTTTCTCAAGATTGCTTTGGTTATTCTGGATCTTTTCTAGTTCCATATAAATTTTTGGAATATTTGTTCTAGTTGTGTGAAATATGCCATTAGTAAATTGATAGGAATTGTGTCAAATCTATAGATTGCTTTGGGTAGTATGGACATTTTAATTCTTCCTGTCCATGAACATGGTATATGTTTTTACTTATTTCTGTCTTCTTTAATTTCTTTCTTCAGTGTCTTGAAATTTTACAAGTAGAGGTCTTTTACATCCTTGGTTAAATTAATACCTAGGTATTCTATTTTTTGATGTAATTGTAAGTGGGATGGTTTTCTTAGTTTCCCTTTCCGATAGTTCATTATTGGTGCACAGAAATGCAACTGATTCCTGCATATTTAATTTGGCTTCACAGGAAAATTTAACCAAACATTCAAAGAACTAATGCCTATCCTTCTCAGAGTATTCAAAAAATTCAAGAGGAGGGAAAGCTCCCAAGCACATTTTATGAGGCCACTATCATCCTGATTCCAAACCAAATAAAGACAGTACAAAGAAAGAAACATATAGGCCAATATCCCTGATGAACATAGATGCTAAAATCCTCCATAAAATATTAGCAAACCTAAACAAGCAATATGTTAAAAAGACCATACACCATGATCAAATGGGATTTATTCCAGGGATGCAAGATTGTTATAATATCTGCAAATCTCTAAGTGTGATACACCACATAAACAAAATGAAGGAAAGAAATACCTGATCATATCAATAGATGCAGAAAAGGCATTTGACATAATTCAGCACCCATTCATGATAAAAACTCTCAACAAAGTGGGAGTAGGGGGAACATACCTCAACATAATAAAGGCCATATATGACAAACCCACAGCTAACATCATACTCAGTGGGCCAAAACTACGAGTGTTTCCCCTAAAATTGGGAACAAGACAGGGATGTCTGCTTTCACCACTCATATTCAACATAGTACTAGAAGTGCTAGCCATAGCAATCAGACAAAAAGAAGAAGAAATAAAAGGCATTGAAATTGGAAAGGAGAAAATAAAATTGTCATTATTTGCAGATGATGTAATACTCTATCTAGAGAATCCTAAAGATTTCTTCAAAGAAGTACTAGAACTAATAAATGAATTTTCTATTTCTTATAAGGACACTTATCACTGGACTTGGGCCTGCCTGGATAATTCAGGGTGATCTTATCTCAAGATCCTTAACTCAATTATATCTGAAAAGACCCTTTCTCCTCACAAATAAGGGCGCATTCACGGTTTCCAAGTATTTGGATGTGAACATATCTTTTGGGAGGTCACCATTCAACCCACTACAATTTCTTTTGGTGGAATTTAGGCTGTGCCATCTGCTCAGAAACATTAAAACAATTGGAAAAAGCGTAGAATTACCTCAATATCTTATTTGCATAATGAAGATATGGATGTAGTTTGGTCAGCTGTGGTAGCATGTTTGGCCAAAATAAAATGTTTAACTAATGAGTTTCTGCATATTTAAGGTTTCCCTATAACCAATATAATTTTGTTTCTTGACAATGTCATAAGTGGGAAATTGGAGGTAAGGATGCATTTAAAATTGTATAAAATAGAAAATATATAATTGATTCTTACTCTTTCTTTTTGTTTGTTAGCAGTTCAGAAATTTATGAGCATGGGCCACACCTCTAGAAAACAAGCATTTCCAAACCTCAAGTAAAGCATTGATAATGTAGTTAGCTAGTTGCATTGTGTCATTTTAAAATACTACTCATAAGTTAGTCAGTTATTTAAGGATCGAATGAGGTGGTGCATTTGAATTTCGTTATAAATCCTATCATGTCATTTTAGTGTAAACAATTACTGTTGCTATTTGTGAAGAGGATAGGAACAGTAGAAATATTGTAGTTGAGCACTATGAAAAATGCTCACTAAATAGAAAGTAAGAACATTTTTGTCACATATTTTTGCACCTAGTTGGAGTGTTCATGGGAGTTTACTGTCTGCTCTTAAATCAATAAAACCGGTTATATCCATCATCAAGAATGAATTGGATTCATGTTAAAGACAAGCTTCTTGTATAGAAATAGGTGAGTCAGCAAGATGAATTCTTTTTTGCTTGATTTTGTTCATCAATAATACTTCATTTTGGATGTAAAGATAGATGCAAATCTTAGAGGAAACAATTACAAAGTGAGGGAATATGCTGTCCTAAGGAAATAAGGACCTGTCAGCAAGAAAAAGAAATAACTTTTAAGAAAGCACATCTTCTCAGATTTGAATTGTAAAGTAGAAAGAAAATTCATAGCCAACATAGTGACACAAAGTTAAATGCAATATAGTAGTGGTTTTCCAACTTTAAACAATCAAACTCCATTTTCTCCTAAATAAATCTTATTTGAATGTCCAATATACAAAATAGATTGAAATGCAGCTGCTTTAGTAACACTTTATGAAGCTGGGGTGGGCAGGGATGAGGGACAAAATATATGTCTTGGTGCCCTTGTCATTGTTGCAGTTTTGTACTACTTGTGTGATTAATTGATCAATAGCTGTTTTTTCCCACTGGATAGCAGCATTCCAGGCTCATATTTACATCCCTAATGCCTAAAAAAAATGCCTAGAACTCAATATATATGTGTGTTGATGAATGAATGGATGATGGAGGAACTTAAAAAAATGCTAATTGAACCAAGCTGGTTAGTTGTCAATATCTCTAATAGCAGTGAAGGCAGAAATGATCTTTCCTTCTATCATCCCAGCATTTATCACTAGTAATGTCACACAGAGGACACTCCATTTTAGTGCCTGGCATGGATCCTAAAAGATAATCAGTTTCAGTAAATTTTTTAAAATAAATGGTACTCAGAAAATACATATTAGTTGAATGAATGAATAAAATGAAGTGATTGAATGGATAAATGAGTGTCATGAAAGAATGAAGGTGAGTGGTTCAATTTTCTGTCTTAAAATAATTTTTAAAAACAGCTAAAACAAAACTTCATGAAGAATACTGATGGAAGACTCCTAGGTATTCTTTTAAAAAGGCAGGGACCTATTAAGTATAAGTTTCACTTTGTTTATACCAATTCCCTAGAACTGTACTGTCTGAAAGTGTGACACATCATAAAACAACTAGAGCCCATGGTTGTGCTAAAGCCATCTTCACTCAGTACAAATTGCTGACTTAAAATTATCCCCAGGAGACACTGGGTGCCCCAAATATAGACAGCTGCAAAAGAAGTATGCCTGGTTTGAAAGAATTGTGTGCCTATAGGAAACACACAAGTTCTTTATTTAAGAAAAAGAGGTGTAAATTACAGTTGCTTGAAGGAAACCATACTGTGTGCCTTAGCTGGATCAAAAGCAATGTGCCATTTGATCTACAGTGTGTGTTGTAGCAAGATATTTCCTAGGGATGAGAGTAGATCGACTTGCTGTTTTACTGGTTACCCAGGGCATCACCAGACTAAAGCACCAAACCCTTATACCATAGTGATACCATAGTGATTTGCTACAGAATTTCCTGAGATCCCCCACAAAAACATTGCAGTATATGTTTGTGTATGGGTGTTGGGGTCTGAGGAGCAACTATCATTGGCATCTTACTTATTGAATCTGCTTTCTGAGTCTCTATATGTGAGATCATCGGACAGTTGATCAGCTGCCTCAGTGGGTGAACTTGGCCCTGGAGAAAGTGAGCCAATCTGTGTGGTGACCTGCAGCTGACTGGATCTGGGATGGGTTCTAAGTGGTCCACAGATGGGTTCAGTCAGAATAGAAGAAAACACACAAACCTGGGGTTGTTCTTTTTGATATATATTTTCAAAAAAAGAAAAATTTTAATTAAATTTATACATTTCTATTATAAAAATATAACTAATACAAAAGTATACATAATAAACAATGAAAAATTCCTTTCATCAACCAGCTCCATCAACCCTGTCCATGACCTACCTGCCTCCCCTACATCCTACTTTCTTGCTCAGAAGTAATCACTAATGTTTGCTTGGAGTCATGGTATAAATCCTCTCTAATCAGATTCTAGTTGCATATAAACACAGCAAGGTACTTTGCTATGGACTGAATGTTTGTGCCCCATCGCCCAATTCTTTTGTTGAAAGCCTAATGTCCAATGAGATGGTATTTGGAGGTGTGGCCTTCGGGGACTGATTAGGTAGTGGCAGTAGATCTCCCATAAATGGGATTAGTGCCCTTAAAAGAAGAGACACAGGATAGATTAGCTATCTCTTGGCAATGTGAGGATACAGTAAGATAGGGCTCTCACCAGAAACTGGTCTGACAGCCCTGGGATCATTGATTTCTCAGCCCCTAGAACTATGAGAAATACATTTTTGTTGTTTAAACTGTCCAGTATATAGTTTGTGTTATAGCAGCTAGAACTGGCTGAAACATGTACATACAGATTTTCAAACACATACATAAGCTCTTACTATATACATATTTCATTTTGACATTTTTTTTTCACTTAACATTATGTTGGGAATAGTTCTAGTTCAGGAATTTAAAAAATAGGATAGCTTCGATTAGTAACAGTCTGAATTATATCCTTCTAGGCCTTTTTTTTCTATGCATACGTACACATAATTGGTTGGCTTTGTTTATTTATATACATGGCATTATACTATGTACATTACTATGTTAACTTGTTTGTCCCATTATTAACACATGTAAAGATCATTTTACATCAGTTGCATATAGGTCTTCCTCACTCTTTTAAACTGCTGTTCAAATTGTGTTAATGAAATAAGGATGCCATTTATTTTGCCAGTCCTTTACAAAGGGACATTTGGGTTGTTTTCCTGGGGCATTTTAGTTGTTAATTTTGTTGTGTTTATTTGATTATAAATCATACTGCAGTGAATTCTTACTCTTTCTTTTTGTTTGTTAGCAGTTCAGAAATTTATAAGCATGGGCCACACTACTAGAAAACAAGCAGTGAATTCCCTGCATTTCCCTCTCTGTGTGCAAGTGATATTTCTATGGGTGAAATTCTTAGGACAAAGGATTTGCACATTTTAAATTTGAAGAGATGCTGTCAAGTTGCCCTCCAAAAGGCCTCTTTCCTCAAATCCTTGCTAACACTTAATCTTGCTAGACTTATTTATTGTAAATTTTACAGGGGAAGTTATTTCACTGTCATTTTAATGTAGATTTTCATGATTACTAATGAGGGTGATCTGTTGCTTTATTTTTAATTCATATCTCCCATTCTGTGTCATTCTGCCTCCTGATTGTTCTCTCCTCCAGTTGTGTCCAGATCCAGGTCATTTTATACAGTGCCACCAAGTAAATTTTTCTAAAGCTACTTCTCACTGCTACACTTTCCTGATCAAAAACCTTTACTGCATAATTACATTACCCAAGATTAAAATGAAGGAGAGAATTCTGGAAGGAGTGAGAGATAAGGGGACAGTCACCTACAAAGGAGTTCCCATCAGACTGTCACCTGATTTCTCAAAAGAGACCTTACAGGCAAGAAGGGCCTGGAAAGCAGTATTCCAAGTCATGAAACACAAGGACCTACATCCAAGACTGCTCTATCCAGCAAAGCTTTCATTTAGAATGGAAGGGCAGATAAAGCGCTTCTCAGATAAGGTCAAGTTCAAGGAGTTCATCATCACCAAGCCTTTATTCTATGAAATATTAAAGGGACTTATCTAAGAAAAAGAAGATAAAAAATATGAACAGTAAAAAGACAGCAAATTCACAGTTATTAACAACCACACCTAAAACAAAAGCAGACTAAGCGGTCACCTAAAACAGGAGCAGAGCCACAGAAATGGAGATCACGTGGAACTATAGCAACAGGGGAGTGGGAGGAGGCGGGGGAGAAGGTACAGAGAACAAGTAGCATAGATGGTGGGGAGAAAATAGACAGGGAGAGGGTAAGAGTAGTGTGGGAAATGTAGAAGCTAAACAAACTTATGACACATGGACATGAACTAAAGAGGGAGAGTGTGGGTGGGAGGGGGTGTGCAGGGTGGAGGGGAATGAAGGGGGGAAATGGGACAACTATAGTGGCATAATCAATAAAATATAATTTAAAAACCCTTTACTTCAATCTATCACTTCAGTCAGATTAAGAAATAACTTTTAAGAAAGTACATCTCCTCAGATTTGAATTGTGAATATATTTCTTTAGTTCCTTTTGTGAGCCATGACCTATGCTAGGCATATTGGGAGGGACAGTGATGTTTCATGAACCATTATCTGTCTAGTGGTCCAGGAAGCTCTTCTTTCTTCTTTCCCCATCCCTTACCTGAAGTATGCAATTAGCCCCCAAGTCCAGAATCCTTAAAACTCTATTTTAAAATAACTTTGGAATAATTTTCTTCCTCTTCTACCTGTGTGGAACCTAAACTTATTTTTGCTTAGGTATGAAATGCATAGCAATATCCAACAAAATGGGAATGATTCCATATTTTTTCTTAACTCAATATTTGCAGAAAATAAATGAAGCCTCTCCGACATTTTCAGCATAACACTTAAGCACAACACTGTTTCCCCACTAGTTAGCTGACTGATGCTGTGTCTTGTCCAAGCATTCCTGCCTCCCTTCAGTGGGACTCCTACCAGATAACACTGACACTTGGTTGGATCTCATATTGTGAAATGTTCTGTTGACTCTGTAGAACTTCCTGGTGTGGGGCGCAGGGGTGCTGTCTCTGGCAATACCATGATCCAAGACCTGCACATGACTGAGTGAATCTTCGGGATACTTCGCTTTGGTCTTGGAGAGAATCACAAGCCTTTTGTTAGCGGCAAAAATCCCCCCCACACCTTTTGAAATGTCATCAGAGTTTATTATTCAGGAATAATGATGTAAACCCAATTGCTTTTTTAAAAGATTTTATTTATTTATTTTTATAGAGAACATAAGGGAGAGAGAAAGAAAGGGAGATAAACATCAATATGTCATTGCCTCTTACGTGACCCCAACTGGAGGCCTGGCCTGTAACTCAGGCTTGCAACCCAGGCATGTGCCCTGACTGGGAATCGAACCAGTGACCATTTGATTCGCAGGTCAGCACTGAGCCACACCAGCTAGTCTTCAATTTCTTTTTAAGAGTGAAGGCCAGGGCAGGGTTGGGTTGGGGGTGGGCCTTGGTGGACGTGGGTAAAGGGGGGAAATGCGGACAACTGTAATAGCATCAACAATAAAAATAAAGTTAAGCCCTGGCTGGGGTGGTTCAGTGGATTGAATACTGGCCTGTGAACCAAAGGGTTGCTGGTTTGATTCCCCACATGCTTGGCACATGCTTGGGTTGCAGGCCAGGTCCCCCGGTCAGGGGTGTGTGTGAGAGGCAACCACACATTGATGTTTCTCTCCCTCTTTTTCTCCTTCCCTTTCCCTCTCTCTAAAAACAAATAAATAAAATCTTTTTAAAAAGTTAAAAAAGGAGTGAAGTTCTAAAATGTGTTATTTTTCTGTCACTTCTAATTCTGGGAAAGGATTAGAGCTAATCACTTCTTTTCAATTTCCAATAAAGCATCTTTGGTGATGATGCTGATGATACGTAGTCTGAACTAAGGGAGGGGAAAACATTGACTTCGGTGGAGCTGCTCCACAGTAATTGGTCCTTCATAAGCTTCATTTGTGCCTTTGTGACAGAGATGGTGAAATTTGTTGAAGAGGTAAAGCTCAGAAAGACGGAATTGGTACTTGGCTTTCTAGCTTTCTCTTTTGAAGTACACTTCAGAAGTTTTAATAGGTAGAAACTGTTTGAGTTTAGATACTGTTTGCTGTAAGTTTGCCAATATAGTCCTTTTTTTGTGGTATAGGAGAGGCTTATAACTTGAGCTCAGTAACATTCCCTCCAACAGCCAAAATTTGTTTCACAAACCCCCTTATTTTGTATGTCATTTGGAGGATGTGAAACTCCCCAAAAGTGCAGTGCTCTGAACTGTAGCAACCACCACAAGTGGCAATTAGTGAGAAAAGAAAACCTAGATGAACCTAAATGAGTTGCATTCATTACACAAACAGTGCACAAGGATGTTTATACGCAATTGCTCAGACCAAGCTGGTAATGCACTATATACTGTTTTCTTTGCAGACAAACAAAGCTTCAGATTTCTACAACAAAAAGCCTAAGACTACAGTAATAAAAATTAATCTGAACTTAGAAGATGTAAGGCTTAATTAGAATTCTGATCCAAGACAGCAGACTGTGTGAACTGCTGCTGCTAAACTGTGCTGTGTAAACATTGCATATTGATGGAGTTTGCTTGTCAACTCAACTGGCATTTCCATGCACAGTAAGCTTGTCTTTCTGTCAGCCAAGTGCATCATGGGAAAAGATAAGTATCTCAGAAGAGTGTGATCTGCATGTGTAAAGAGAGTGGGGAGAAAAAACCTCAAAGAAAAGGAGGCTTTGCATGGTTTTCAGTCATTCAAAGGTTGAAAAGAATGTCTTCCAGCAATGTGCATTCTGGCCTAAGGATAGCAAGGGATTTCTCTATAAGAATTAGAAGATAAGCAATTTTACTTTTTTAAAAAAGAGGAATAGTATCTGTAATCTTTAGCTAAGTAAAGCATGCCACAAAAAAAGGACTGCAGAAAATGAAAAGAATTTAACAGTGTGTTTTGGGCTTTTCCCTAATTCCTTTGGTGGAAATCTTTATTTTCTCCTATCTACTACCTTAGGCAATGCATCTAAATCAAGAGGCATTTTTTTAAAAATGAGGCAGCCTCATAGTGTAGGTAAAGTGAGGAACAGAGGCTTGGATAGACAAGTTTCAAATCTTGACTTTTACTATATAACCTTGAGCATGCCATTTCATCTCTCTGCACCAGAGTTTCTTATCAATTAAATATTGGCATCATAAAAGTATGCCCTGTAGGATGTAGGGTTCAACTAAATAATGTATGTGAAAGTCCTGGCACTTAATAGGTGATTAAGAAATGTTTATTGAATAATTTGAGACAACTTGGAGGAGGGAGTTAGAGAGCCATGAGCAGAGCAAGAAAAGTAGACCGGGTACTGAAGGTCACCAGGGCAAGAGCCTTGGTGCCTAGCAGCAGGCAATTGTAAGGTGGGACTTTGCCTCCATAGTGACCTTTCTTTCCTTACTGTATCACTGGTCTTGTGGTTCAGGCCCTCGCCTGAACTTTCCTCTCCTGAACTTTCCTCTCCTGGCATGTTGTCAGTCATGCAGTAGGCCCCCTTAGGGGAAGAACAAGGGAGCCACAGAATAGCCTCATATGACTCCATTGCAAGACTACTACTGTAAGCATTAAATCTTAGAGATAACATCTAGGTCTCAGCTGTGTTTCAGCTTCAGGCCCAGAAAAGCAGCAAGGCCAGGTGGGGTGACATCATGGCTGATATAGGACCAGCTTCAATGAATAATGACATTCTGCCCTTGTGCCAAAAACTCAGTGGAGACCACAACCCTGAGGAGACACACATGGAAAACTGATGAATACTAGATTGAGATTGTTTCAGAGACCTCCACATAAATGCCTTAAGATGGAGGACCCAGTGCATGCTCTCTACCTCTCCTTCTCCCTCTCCCTCCCTCTCTCTCTCCTTCCCCACCAAACACGCTCATGCCCCTGCCTTTCCCTACCCCCTTTTCCACAGTGCGTTCTCTCTCTGTCTCTCTAGAGCAGTGGTCCACAACCTTTTTGGCACCAGGGACTAGTTTTATGGAAGACAATTTTTCCATGGATGTAGGGGAAGGCAGGGCAGGGAGAGAGGTGGTGGAACTCAGGTAGTAATGTGAGAACCTTCACTCCCTAGCCGGCCCGCACTTCCTGCTATGTGGCCTCCTTCCTAACAGGCCCTGGACCTGCACCTGTCCACGCCTGGGGGTTGGGGACCTCTGCTCTGGAGCATATCTGTGCCTTTCCAGTCTCCATCCCCCAGGCAAATTCTTTTTTCCCCTCGTAAGCTCCAAGGGCCTGTCTTTAGCCTCTAACTTGGTTCCTGTGTCCATGTGGCTGAGAGCTGGCTCACTTCTTCTGCAGCTCATTTCTTCTACCCTATGACTTTCTAAATAAACTTTTGCTTGCATTTGAGTCTTGTTTCTGAATTCTTTCTTAGCCAAAACTCAAGGGCCAAGGCCTAACATCTGTTGCCATTCACCATTAACAAACTGATATTTTGAAAAGTTTGTCTTCTCACTGACTTCTAAGGTCATTTTGATGTCTTTCCTACATTGTAGACTGACTGGTTTTATAAGCTTGAGACCAGGGACCATATCTGTGTGAATCTTTGTTTTCAGCTCTACAGTATGCATAGGGTTTTTAATAAAAGATATTTGCTTGTTGCTGCTATTCAGCAAACAAGCTCCTTCCTCCTACTTATCCTCTGATCCTTTGACCAGTATACTCCTCAGTATTGTTTGTTGGGTTTAGAGATTGCCTGTTGCAGAAAATTTTGGCCAGTGTTTTTTTAATCTGTGGGGGAATTATTTCAGTACAAGCACTGAAGAGGCAAGAGGGAGCAAAGGTACCTGGTACATAGCCGTCGCTCAAATATTTGTAAACTATATGAGGTGCATATGGGATGCAAGTGTTGCGGAAAAACGAACTCTTACACCATCTGGGGTGACGGAGTAAGCCTTTATTACACGCGTGGGCCCAGAGGAGACAGCTTCCAAATTCTGGGCGCTCGAACAAAGGATTTGCGGAGCTTATAAACCCTCCCTTGTGGGCTATAGCAGAAGCAAGATACAGAAGCGGAATGCAGAGGAATGCAAAGGAATGCAGAGGTTAGTGTCCTCTGCTAGGGCCATTAGTACCTTATCTCCTGGCTGGCTCCACGCAGGCTGGTGCTGCCTTTTGAACTGGGGGAGGGGGACTCCTGTGCTAAGACCTACTGGGTTTTTTGGTCACTCTCCTACATCACAAGCATGGGCAAAAGGGAGAAGGAATGAGACAAAGAGAGAAGGGGGAAATGATATTCAACACCTATCACAATTGAATGTTTAGTACATATGAATGAAGAAATAGAGACTTAAGGAAAAAAATAAATTCCCCAGGTCATACTCAATTAGTAATCTTTTGTCTAAAGTCATATACGTTTCAAAATTCTGAAATTGTTGGAGTTTAGAAAGACATATGGTTTGTGTACCATATATTACATAACATCAGTCGGTCAGTGGAAACAACACAAATACATTAATATTTATGCATTGCAATATTCACACATAGTGAGATCAATGAAGACTATAAGTATCTCCATATTAGTTTAGATAAAGTCAGATATTGCTGCCAAATAAGTTACAAAGCTTTGAAATAAGTTTCAGAGCTTTTTAGATTTTGAAATTTCAGATAAGGGATTGCAGGTCTATGGTAGATAGTAGAGAGTAATGAGAACACAGGTGTGTCAGATTCTAGAGAAGGGCCATTTCCTTGCTGTATTAGTTCCCTGTTGCTGCTGAACAAGTTACTACAAATTTAGCAGTTTAGCAATGCAAATATATTCTCTTACAGAAGTCCAAATTAGATCTCCCTTGGCTAAAATCAAGGTGTCAGCAGGGCTATGTTTCTTCTGGAGACTCTAGGGGGAAATCTGTTTCCCTACCTATTCCACCTTCTAGAAGCTGCTCATATCCCTTGGCTCATGCCCCCTTTCTCCATCTTTAAAGTCAGCAAGAGCCAGCTTAGTTTTGCCCCTAACTCTGACCATCTGTCACCCTTTTCCATATTTAAAGGGCCTTTGGAATTACATTGGGTCCAACCAGATAGATAAACCAGGGCAAATTAGCTAGAGTTCACTGGACAAACAGAATCCATATGTGTGTGTGTGTGTGTGTTTGTGTGTGTGTGTATGGAGAGAGAGACAGAGAGAGACAGAGAATGAATGAGAAAGTGAGAGAGAGGGAGAGGGAGGGAGGGAGGGAGGGAGAGAGAGAGAGAGAGAGAGAGAGAGAGAGAGAGTGAGATTGAGATTTAAGGAATTGGCTCATGCAAATGTAGAGGTTGGCAAGTCCAAAATCTTAAGGGTGGCCCAACAGGCTGGAGACCTGAGAAGCACCAAGATTACATTTCAAGTCTGAAGGCCATCTGGTTGGAGAATTCCTACAGCTTTCAAGTGATTAGATGAGGACCACTGACATTATGGGAAGCATTTTGCCTTAGTCAAAGTCCACTGACTTAACTGTTCATCTTATCCCAAAATACCCTTACAGAAACATCCAGAATAATGTTTCATCAAATAACTAGGCATTTAGGCCCAGCCAGACTAACACATAAAATTAACCATCACACAGAGTAAACTCCTTCTCTCAAGGTCAATGGATTAGCATCTTTATTTTAATCTTCAACCTTAATATTCCTGCCATGTAACCTAACATATTGTCATGTCCGGGAATTAGGACATGGATATCTTTGGGACCATTATTCTGCCTACCGCAATGTGGTTGTGCAAGTTGTGCACAACACAATGCCAGGGGTACACCACTTGCATAGATTGCAATTTGAATAACACCCACTGAGTGATGAAATATGGAGGTTTTGTTTCAGACCCCTCATGCCTAAGGACAGCCATTGCACATACTGACTACCTGGGAGAAATTATAGTAAAAGTTTTTCCAGGTTCAGCTTCTGGAAAATTGGGTGATGATGGCTTCTGCATGAATATATAAGCTAGTTCCCCAGGAACTGGGACAGAGCCAGGGTCCCCCCTGGCAATCACCCTGTGGAGCTTAGGGGCTGATTTGTTAGGTTTTCAATTCTGCATCTTCTTCAGGACCAAGCCAGGATGGCCTCTAAAAGGCTTTCATAACTCAGGATTGGCTCCTGCATATTACTCATTCTGTGGAGGGGAAGAAGAGAAAGCTGCATTGCTGATTATGGGAAGCCTGGTATGAGGTTTCAAAGGAAGTGCTCCAGTCCCATCTCGAAGGAAGGGAATTCTTGGGTCTGGTGTGGTTGATTGAATAATAAGTATAATCACAATGGCTATGGAGCTAATGGAACTAAAGCATCTTTCTGCAAAAGAGCAATTTTCCATGAGAAGCAAAACATTGCTAGAATATCTTATGTTTTAATTGGTTTTGCATAGATGACAGAAAAACCTAATACCTTTTAAATACTTAAGTCGGCAGGGAGATTGCACCTTTACTACTATTTGGTCTATCACCCTCTCCCTAAATGAAGCTAAGAAAAGAAATAAAACTGGAAAGAAAAATCTGAAAGTCTTTTCCAACAACCAGGGTCATTAATTCAAACTGTTTCAAGAAATCTAAGAGTGAAGGATATCTCTTTTGTGGCTGAAGTTAAAAAAAATCTTATTTATCATTATTTGCAAAAGCTGAATAATACAAAACTCTTATCTCCTGACCATTCCAGTTCCTACAGTAAATAGCCACACTGTAGATGTTTCACCAGTGTAAAGAGAGTCATAACCAGAAATGGTTAAGTAAATTTGTAAAAGTTCCACTGTCAGATTATAATGATTATTTAGTTCTTTGTACTGTCTCCTGCAACTTCTGTTTCTGGCTTGCTATTGCTCAGAGCAGGGACAATACTCTGGGTTTGATTTTGATTGACTCTTATTAGGATCCAGGAGGTTTGATCTAGATTAAAACAGTGCCAGTGGGCATGGAGAACATGGAGAAAGGTCAGCAGGTTAGGTGAGCAAATTGCTGCCAAATGGGAGGATATGACCTCAATTTTTTCTTTTGCAGGGCGGGCCCATGGCTGACAAGTTGTTGAGAACACAGCACTTGTTCAAAATAGAGGAATACAAAAAGGACATATCTGACAGGGGTTGGAGCTCATAAGTCCTTATCTAAAAGACTATTGTGCTATTTGTTAATGGGTTTAGCACAAAGCTGTCAAATCTCTGGTTGAATTCCAAAGCCCAGGCTTATTCTGTTATACTATTTTGTTAAATTATGCTTAGTATCTTGTTTTGTATGTAATACATTTTAGGGTGGAGTGAGGGTAATCTGGCTAAACTTTATAATGATTTTTTTTTACACATGTCGGGGCCTGGGTTTCACGTCCCCACACCAAGTGGGCGGTGAGCTGAGGCCCCCGGTGACTCTGGGCACCAAGTCTCACCCACAGTCATGGGGAGACCCGCAGGTGATTTTCAACCAATGCCAATATAATTATTTGAAACAAAAGTAAAGCAAACTTTTGTTGTTGAGAGATGGACCAACATTGAGAAGGCATTTTTGTTTATTAATATAAGTTTATATTGTTAGTTGTCCTGATTTTTTTCAATTGTCAGGCAACCATAGTCTGAGGTAAGGGCCAGTAAACTCTTTCTATAAGGAGCCAGATAGTAAATATTTTAGGCTTTGTGGGACAGATGGTCTTTGTTGTAACTACTCATCTCTACCATTTTGTCATAAAAGCAGCCATAAATGAATGAATGGGCGTGGCTGTGTTCTAATAAACTTCATTGACAAAAACAGCTAGGGGGCTAGATTTGGCCTGTGTGTAGATTGTAGTTGTTCACCCCTAGTCTAAGTGACAAGAAAGAAACTCAATTGACTAGTTTGGTTTTGTTAATAAGCTGTAAAAATCAGCATAATAAAGGAGGTCAGCCATCCAGTCTGGTGAGATGGGAACTGCTGTGCAAAACCATTGTCTCCTCAACATTTTCAATGCTCCTGAATTATTAATGTCCCTGATGTTCTCCACTGTGCTAGGATGCCATAGGATCTCATAGGAGAGAGGGGGGAATTTGGGAAGTGAGTGGGTCATAGATTGGTGTACATGGAATGCTTGAAGGAGACTGAATGATTTGATACAACTTGATTTATGTCCATAGGTATGAATTATCCAATAGATTTATTTTTGCTCTCTAACATAGGGCAACAAATTACCCAACCAAGACAAACTGTATATACATTGTTTCAGTCACTACTGGCCATGGAGGGCAGAATCCAGCAAACACTAAATTCTGTTCCTTTTCTGCTAAAGAAAGCAACTATTTGGATTATAAAGTTTGATTGTGTTGATCCCCTCTTAGGAGAAATGTTCCCCTCTTTCAGTATCTGCCATTTTTAAGTCAATTTAGTGCCAAGGGCACAATTTTAATTGTAAATGTCAAGTGTGCTTATAAATGTCAAGTGCACATATAAATGTCAAATGAGCTATGTGGTTCCTGACATCCTCTCCTACTGAAGTGTACATGATATAGAAGACCCATGACTCAAGGATTCCAATTCTTAACTGCTTTTTTTAAGCCTCACCTGAAGACATGTTTCCATTGATTTTAGAAAGAGTGGAAGGGAAAGAAATAGAGAAACATTGATGTGAGAGAGAAACAAGAAATGTCAACTGGTTGTTTCCCTTAGGTGCCCCAACTGGTAATCAAACCCACACTCCCCCATTTCCCCCTTCCCTGCAACCTGTGCATATGCCCTGACCAGACATCTAACTGGCAGCCTTTCAGTGCACACAATGATGCTCCAACCAACTGAGCCAAGTGGCCAAGGCTCTAGGATTCCAATTCTTAATGGAGTTTTTGTGCTGAACGCATAGCTATCTAGTTAGCTGTTATATTCACTCAACACCCTCACCATAAAATTGGAACTGCTTTTAGAGTTGGAGTCAATGAACCACATACTCGTTTATAAGAAGTTACAAAGTTGCATAGAGGGCAAGCCCTGTTGGAGAATTTTTTTTTTGAAAAAATATGATTAACAGGAAAAACAGTTTCAAGGGAAATTGCTTGTGTGCCCATTGAACAATATTTTGAAATGATTTTTGGATTACCTTCTTACTCATGGAACTGGACCACCTTTGCCTTCTTACCAGTGAATCCTTTTTGCTTGTGCAAGAGGAAAGCATGGCCCCAATTTATATTTTCACAATTTTTTAGTTTTCCTGAAATGTATCTTTTTTCTCTCCAGGCTCAATTCTTTCAGTTTTTAATAAATATGCGGCATTTCTGTAGTACATGCTAAGTTTTCAGCACGTGTGGGCACTTCTTCCTTTATCCATTTATTATATGCTTATTGAGTGTTTACTATGTGTTATGTGCTGGATATAAACAACAGTGAACTCATAGAGCTTATATTTTCAGTGCAAGGGACAGATCTTAAATAGTTAATCACCCAAGTAAATAAATAATTAAGAACTGTGTTAAGTGCTATGAAGGAAAAGTACACCGTGCTCTCAGAGCTTCTAACTGAGAGAACTGAGCTGCTCGGGGATCAGGGAAGACGACTACTCTAAGGAAGTGCCCATTTGAGTTGATATTGAAAAACTGCATAAAGTTTCACTAGACAAAGAGTGGGAGGAAGAGTTCACCAGCCAGAGAACTTTGGACGCAAAGCCCTTGAAGTAGAAAAGAGCCTAGGACATTGAAAGTAGCCCAGTGTCTCCCAATGACCAACAGAGTAAGCAAGAGAGAGACACAAGACTCATTTTGTCATCACATATTCTGAGGAAGTACTGTTCTAGGTATTGAGGATACAGTTAAAAACAAAATCCTTGCCTTCATGGAATCCCCTTCTAGTTGGTAAGAGATACTATACATGCATAACTAGACATTAATTTAATTTCCTAGGTGATAAGTTCTCTGAAGAAAATGAAGCTGAGTGGTCATGGAAGACCTCTCTGAGGAGGTGCCATTTGAGGAGATAGGGGATAGTCAGATAAGTATCTGGGGGAGGAGAGTGCCAGGCAGTTGGATCAGCCTATTAGAACATACCTGGCGTGTTTTTTAGACTTTATTTTAATGTTCTCAACAACCTCAAGAAGCATATACTAGGTAATTTCTGCTAAATTTGTAGCTTGTACATGTCAGGGTAGGATTTAAATCCAAGTCTGTCTATTCCTTTTCTCTTTCTAGTACATGATACTGCTCCTTTGGAGGAGGATACTAAGTTATGTCCATATATGCACAAGTCATTTTAATCATTGCAGTCAAAACTGTTACATCTGCGAGAGGACATAATCGTTGGCATGTCTCATGAATGGAATCCCAAGCTGATGCTGATAAAGGCATTCTCACCTCTTTGTGTTGGAGAGTACTATTTTTGGGGCCTGGTATGAGGAAAGTGCATGCTTACTGTATAGTCTGTAGTGTGTTTAGAAATCATCCTGTTACCACCTAGAGTTTGATGGTAATAGGAGACTTAGGTTCTGTGTGCTTTCTTCCATTCAATTAATTGTGTAAATTTAGGCCAGCTCCAACCTTTCTGAGTTCCAGTTTCTTCATGGATAATATGAGATTAATAATATCTTTCATGCCTACCTCTCAGAGTTATTGTGAATATTCAACTAAAGTGTCTCTACCTTCAGAATATATCCAGAATCCATCTGTCTTCACTGCTACCACTCTGGTCCAACCACTCTGGTCCAACCAACGATATTTCCCTCCTGGATTATTGTAATAGCAGTCCAACTGGTCTTCATCTTCTACCCTTGCCACCCCACCTGCCAATTCCATTCTGAATGGAACAACAAGGGTTATCCTGGTAAAGGCAAATCAGATCTTAGTGGGACTTACCATTATGTTCCAAATCTTCAGTGGCTCAGTAATTCACTTGGAATTAAAGCCAAAGTTCTAATACTATTGGCCTATGCATCCTCCATGATCGGCTCACCTGCATTACCACTCTGGACTTATCTTCTCATCTAGTGCTCTACTTACCTTTGCTCCAGCCTCACTCATTTTCTTGTTATTCCCCAACCACACTAGGAACAGTCTCAACTTAGAGGTTTTTGCTTGTGCTTGCCTCTTCCAGCAACACTATCTGGGTTAAGTGTCTGCTCAAATGAAGTCTATTGTGACCACCTTATTGTAAATGCAACCACTTTCCTCATAGTTCAGACTCCTTTACTCTACTTTTTATTTTTCTTTTCCATAGCACTGTGCATTGTTAAGAAGTAATACATAATTTACTTGTATATACAATGTCTACATATATAATTTTGTACAACCAGGAAATTTTTGAGAGTGGGAGTGGGTGCTATTAAATTACACCAAGACAACAGGTATAAACTGGGATTTAGTAATCTCTGATGATTTAAAAATATTATATGTCTCTCCTTGTTGGGCCCACGAGAATAATTATCTTTAAATTCTTTGTTGTTTGCTTATTTATCTCATGTGCCAATAACAGTGGCTGACACAGTAGGTTATCAATACATATTGTTGAATGAATGAATGAATAATACATATGAAGGGTGATTATAAGATATAAAGTACTATAGACAGGTATCTTAGTTATTAATTTTTCTCTATTTATATATGTATATAGATACATGTATTACATGAAATACATGTATATCTGTATATTTCCATCTAGATACTACATGTATATTTAATGGCAGTAATTCCTCCCCCATGTATCCCTTTTATTGCCTAGGAGAGAATAAAAGATAAGTTTTGCCATATATTTTATATGTGCTTTAAAATGCTAAAGAGTGATTTGAAAGATAAACATGGTTTAGGAAAAATTATCACAAGCAGTTTGAAAAGTGCTGTTTATTAAAAAGACTTTTCTCCCCCCTCAGAGCACATCTCTCTGCTGAGGGCTCATATAGGTGCTGACAGTCACCTCAAGGAATTATTGATGTGGCTTGACTGAAAATTAGTTTGATGCATATATGAGGCTGTGCAGTGGAAGGTAAGGCAACCTTCATTCCTACAGAAGAGAAAGTACACTATCTTTTGTTTGAGGAGATGAGAGGAAACATGGGTGGTGTGGAGTGAGCCACTGCAATATATGGGAAGCATGGACCAGAAGTGATGTCCGGTAGGGAGACACTCAATTGATAACAGGTAAATTAATGATTGAAATGTGACTTAACCCATGTCAGGCTATAGTAAGTGCTTGGAAACAATTTTATTTTTACACTGATCTGCATCTATTTATTGTTACACCTGCTCTATTTGTTGGCATGCCCTTGAATGAATTCCTGGAATAAACAGAAATACAATGTGCTCTTATCAAAGTTAATGAATGTACTGAATCCAAAGGTAAAATGGTTTATATTCGATTTTGCTTACTCTCTGGTTTTGGAAATGCTTAGATAAACACGAGTGTGCATTTTACTTATAAAGCTTCAACAAAGTTAATGGGTAAATTTTTAAGCTTCCTGTCTTAGTTGATGTCAATGAGGATGATTAAGGAAAATAATTTCCTTCTAACCAAATTTAAAAATAATAAAGCCTCATTAGGCTAGACTTTGTGGGCTTCCATCTTCCTCTCTATTTTAGTAAATTAGGTTTGGTTGAGTTGGCTTCTCATGCTTCCCACCCCCACACCATTCAAAATACTTTTCCCATCCATGATGCTTTCCTATATTCCAAGTGTGTATCACAGAACACAGGCAGAAAAGTTCACTGGGTTCAGCTGCATCATGAAAAAGGACAGCATTTCAGCATTTCATCTTCTCTTCAGGCATTTAAGAAATCAAAAGTGAGATTAGTATGGAAGGAGGTAAAACGTTCACACTTCCAGTCATGGAAAAGTAAGGAAGAGGGTCATCTCTTTTTCCTCTTCTTTTTGGACTAGGGCTTGACTTTTTTCAGAACTTTCAGCCTTTTATAGCCTTGTGAAGTCTCTAGTTCAGATTCACGTTCAACTATTGTGGTTTGAATCACCCAAGTGTGCAAAATCAACTGTTTACTGTAAATATTAGAAAAAAACTTAAAATTAGAAAAAGGAAGCTTGAGCAGAACCAGACATATATTAGGGACTTGATATATGTGTTAACTTATTCTGGAGTGGTTGAAATACCTTCCAGTAAGTAAACATGTTCATCTGCCAATTCATCTTTCTTTTCTGATGCCAGGTAAGCCTGAGAACTGAGCAGCTAGAGAGGAGATATAGATGTGGGAATTTCATAGTCACATATGAAAATATTACTTTCGCCATTTTTTTCGTTAGTGAGTTCTTTTTCTTTCTCAAGTTCCTAGTCTACCTTAGAGTGGTAGGAAAGAACAACCACAACCATAAATACACCAAATAACTATCTCAATCTAGTTGCTACCAGTAAACTCACGCTAAATTTGTGATATCTTAGTTAATACAAATAATTCAGCCACATTTAGATTTAAAACATCTCACATTTTCTCTCTCTCTGTCATCTTCTTGCAGTCTCTTTCAAGCTTCTCAGCATGGTGATCATGTTTGTAGGGACTTGGCTTTATGCAGCTGCTATGTGACATTTTTGAAGAGAGAGTCCGAAAAAGCTCTCTTCTTGATCCTCTTCTAGGAGATCCTTCTACTCCAGGTGATCTTCTGTGGCATAGCCATCAGGAAAGCTTTTGCCTGAAAGTAAGAGACAGTCAACTAACAATGCCTTAGAATACAAGGCTATTTATTCTGTAGTAATATGAAAATCCAAATGCAGGTGGCTTGGCTGCCAAGTTGTTGGGACAGTTCAGTGCCCCAGGCCCATGCTACCTTTCTGCTCTGCCATTCTTTGCATGTTGGCTTTTCGCTTTTGTGCTTTTCATCTCATGATCGAAAATGGTCATTGCACATCCTGATACCACAAAAGCTTTCCCAGGTAGCAAGCAAGAGGGAAGAACCATCATTAACCAGTAGTTCTCCTCCTGTATATGCCTCTTTCATCAGGAGAGCAGAAGGTCTTCAAAAGTTTCTTCTTAGCCACAATGAGTTACGGGCTACCACTTGGTGTGAAGAAGGCAGGGAAAGTGACCTTTTGAGTGTTCTACCCTCTGTCACGGGAGATGGAGTTGACAATACATCTTGACTGGCTAGCCTTTAGTTTCTGACTCCACTAGTCTGGTTTGGGTACAGGAAATACACAGAGCTGCCTGACATTGTGACTGAGATAGTCTGTGGGGGAATGAGTAGGTTTTATCGTTGATTTTTTTTAATGTCTGAGAGGGACCTTTCGTGTGTGGGAAACACTATTTTCAGTTTCTTGGTTTTATGTTAACTTATTAAAACTACATATTAAAAAGTGCTTTTCTCCTGGCCATTAAATTCAGTTTTAAAATCTTAGTCTGTTCTGTAAATCTATTGCATTTTGCCAATCACTTGCAGAACAACCTTTGGTTAATGTTGGACCAACTCTGAACAGACTAAATTTTGCTTAATTAAATGAATTCCTGTTTGTAAACTTAGGTACTTCAATTCTCTTCAACATTTCCAAGTACATATTTAAGTCTAACACAGTGTGGGGCAAAAGTGGGCTTATAGGTGTTTGTATGGAAGATAATACAATAATTAATAAATAATAATGCATGAATAAACTTTGCGTTTCACATACTCACAATTGTAAACCCACTTTTGCCCCACCCTGTATATCTGATTTTCTTTTTAAGCACTTCATATACCTGACCAAGTGAACTTATGATCCCAACAAGCAAAATATATGAAGTACTCGAAAAACTCTTATACATTGAGTAAATCAAACTTGTAAATACAAAGAATATAAAATTATTTTAAATATCCTAGTTCATTTAAAATGCATAGTCAGAATATCTTATATACTTTAACAAAAATCACCAATTAATGAAATTTAAAAAATTGGAATCTCTCTGTGTTTAAGCTGTCATTCTAAAATGTTCCACATTCTCTTCATCATGACAAGCACACTAAATATCAACTGGGCACATATTATTCTTACCTTCACATATTGGTATTAGTGCTATGCATTTGATTCACTTCATTATCTCTACATTTTATTCCACACCTTCCTAAAACTTTTTTATTGTTGTTCAGTTACAGTCATTCTGCCTTTTTACCCATTGCTCTCCCCTGCCCCGTCTCCCCGACTCCCACAGTCAATCCCCTGTCATTTTCTGTGCCCATGAGTCCTGTATTCATGTTCCTTTTTTTGCCCCTTCCCCTTCTTTCCCCATTATCCCCCTCTCTCCTTCCTTATGGTCACCCTCAGTTTGTTCTGTATCTCCAAGTCTCTGGTTCTATTTTGCTCATTTGCTTGTTTTGTAGATTAGGTTCCACTTATAAGTGAGATCATATGGTAACACACTTAGTCCTAAGACGTCGAGAGCATCACTTCAGGTGGGGATAAGCTGGGCTTGCCACTACGACTGAAGTAAGATCACTTAAGAGCCAGAGATTTGAGAATCAGATGCTGTACCATAGGTGACAACATTCCATCGAGATTCTATTTGTGTGCAATTGATTCAGTTAGGACCATGTTTTAATCACTATGGTGATAGGAAACACTAGGTTCATATCCTTCAGCTGGATTTGGTTTTTTACAAATTCGAGCTATGCCCTTATGTCATTCTTCCCTCATTATTATCTAATTTAAATTGATAAAAGTCTTCAAACTGCCCCATTACCAAATACATAGATAACTTCTTTGAACTAATTTCTACTACCTGAGTTAATTCCGAATTCTTTTTTGTGAGTTCCCATATGAGCGAGCCATCATTTTTCTAGCGTAAAGGCATCTGATTGTACTCTGTATCCCTCTCATACAGTTCTACATGGTCTAAATTGCTAATAACAATTCTCAGTTTTGCACATGGCCATTATGCAACTATAGCTTCTCCTGATTCCAGAGAGGGGATGTTGGGTTGTGATGTGAGTAGAGCTATCCTTGTCACTATTGCCTGTTCTTTTGTCACAGTCCTGTGACACTGTGATACCTGCTAGCTCTCTCTGTTAACTTTTATGCCCCATTGGGTACCTATGGAAACTTTGGAGCTGGAGAAGTTGAGGAGTGTTTTCAAAGCTTCTTTTTTGCCAGTGTCACCAATGAGCATGGCATCATTTGTCTTGTGTCATGCCAGCATGGTACTTCTCTCCAAGCTTGATACTTCTCTTCCCCCAGCTTCAGCTCCCCAAAGAGTGGTGACAAATCTTTGGTATTCCACTCTAAATTATCCCTCTGCTCTACTACTCAGCACAAAGAATGAAGGGGTGAGGATTGTCTCAGTGGGTCTGAATCTTGCTGCATTACATAAGCTTAGAGGATTTTGAACTTAGAGGCAAAATATTTGGCTCCTTTGTTTCCCTGGGCCAACATGTCAACTTCCTCCTGGGATAATTTTAGCTCCACTCCTCACACTTGAAATAGGAGAGGTCACATTAGAGAAGAAAAGAACTTATCTGTTAAAAGACATAAATCATTATTTGTCCAGCCACAGTATCTTACAATAGCTGGGGGATAAAAGAATTTCTGTTATATTCTCTTCAAAAAAGAAGAGTGGTTAAATAGCAGAGCAGCTACAAGGGTATCTTACAGTCTAGGATGAGAGTAGCTTGCAGATGTATTGGAACCAAAGCCATTGGTTTCTCTAAATATGACTCCTGCTCTTCTTTGATCTCTTGTTTTAAATGCCACTTCACTGAGATCTTCTCTGACCCCTCAGGCCACTCGTGACCTTTCTATTGTATACTCTCAAAGTAATCTCATTTCTCTTTTATCATGCATCTCACTTCATTTTGATTTAATATTTACCTTAACCAGTAGACCGAGCTCTATAGGTGTTGGGAGACCTTGCTGCTCTCTTCATAGAGTTCTCTGTAGTGTCTAATGCTATATTTGGCTCTGAGTAGCTGCTCAAAAACTTGAATAAATGAATAATTGTTTTAAACTATTTTGGTTAGTGTAATACAGATCAACAAGAGGCTAGGCTGCAATGGCTTGACCTCTCTCAAATGTGTGAACTCAGGCAATGTGGCTTCTGATCACCACATTGGATTCTTGGACATCCTGAACAGCTTTAATTTTCACGGAGTTCTTTAAAGGTCATGGGATTTAAGTAGAAGACATAAACTCAGGAAGTGAGAGCATGTTTTAGCATACACAAACTGTGGCAGCTTCAGTTTCCAGGGAAGAGGACATACTCCATTGCGATCAATCAAAAGCACAATCTTATCTTCAGTGTTTAGCTAAATATTATAGATTGAATGGAGTGATTTTACTGATGTGTTGAAACTTGTTAGTTGCGAAACACTTTTACAAACTGTAAAGGAGAATGGAGATGAATCTAAGGCTTCATTTCATTTTGCAAAGCAGGCGAATCTTCCAGGATTTATTTTCTTCTTGACATTCTTTTATATAATGCATTTGAACAGATTTTAGATGAAACAGAGATTTTTTCATGTCTTCTGACCCTGAGCCATTTATATGAGAGAGGCTTTTAAACATGAATATTTTTGACTCTTAACAACTGCACCTTTGAAATGGCATAAAACAGTGTTCAGAACTGCAAATATCACTGACATTTCTAAAGTGCAAACAATGTTTAATAGTATGGCAGAAAATGTATTGCCTCCGCATGAACATAGGTATTGCTTAGAAGTTTATGGTATTTAAGAGTTAAATAAATCAGTGGAAAACTCACTATAGACTAGCTCTATGTAACCAGAGGTAGGTATAATAATTAGGAGGACCGTGAAACTCTTTTAATGGTTCAATAAATATGCCAAATATCTGTGGCAGCCTGCTGTTCTCTAAGTCCAGATTGCTGCTTTGTAGGTAAGTATCAATCTTCACTACTTGCTGTGTTCAACCTTTCTGAATCTGTGATCAGGATCCATCTGTTCAGCTATATTTGTTAGTGTGTTTTCTTATGACATAAATCCTTCAAAATGTTCAACTCCAAGTGGTGTCATGATACCTGCTGGGTTATATTTGTCAGACACAATAACAGCATAATAGTCTTTAGCCACAGAGAATGGAATGTAAAATATGCAAAATAAAAAGTTGTACTTCTGCTGAGGTGAGGGCTGCCTTTGGGAGTAAACAGTGGTTCTCCCGACAGATGGGTCAGAAGGGATGGTAATTATGAAAGATGACCATGACGTGGGTCCTTGACTCAGAATAGGGCATGTGAGCTCTCTAGGCATTTTGGAGGCCGCCATCCTGGTGATATACTTGCTTAGTGTCCGGCCATAGAAAATAAAGTGGTCGAGAAATGATTGCTTGCAACTGGCAGCCTAGTAGGTGCTGACATCCAGGGACTACTACTTTTCATTAAGAGAAGAATTGGGTGATTCCTTAAAGATGGGAAACATGCTTTTAAAATTTGGACAAATTTTAATTTTGAAAGACGTGATGCTTCATCACCTACCACCTCTGAAAACTTTTTTTTTGCTGATTTTTTTCTCTTCCATGCAGAAGGAATAGTTAAGCGCAAGGCTCTGAGTCAGGAAAGAGCTTGCCTCTTTCAAGACATAAAAGAAAGCCTAGTGGGCCAGTGTGTAGTTAAAGAGAGAGGGGGAATGAAATATAGGAGCAGGTTACATAGCCAGATAATGCAGGACTATGTACACCAAAAGGGCAAGACTTTGAAATGTTTCAAGTAAAGGAGTGACATGACCTAAAATTTTAAAGTATATCTGTAAAAAAAGTAAAAATATCTATATATTATGCAGATATACTTTAAAACTTTAATTTTATTAATGCATTATCTCTAAATAATATATGTAACTTATATATAAGTTAGGAATAATTATAATAAAATAAAAAATGAATACCTCTGAACCTACTGCCCAATTTTATTTTTCTTTTCTTTTTTTAATTTATTTTAATTGTTGTTCAAGTACAATTTTCTGTCTTTTACTCCCATCCCAGTCCACCCCCCAGTGCTCCCTACCTCCCTCCCATTTCCATCCCCCCTTAGTTTTTGTCCATGTGTCCTTTATACTTGTTCCTGTGACCCCTTCCCTTTTCCCCCTGAAATTCCCTCCCCTCTCCTACTACCCAACTTTAAATACTAGAGGATGACCAGTATCCTAGGTATTTTTGATGTTACCTGTGAAAGCTTCCTCAATACCCTTCCCATATCATATCCCCACTTTACTATTCTAAAATTTGTATCATTCCTTTGTCCTTCTTTTTAAAAAAGATTTTATTTAATTAGTTTTAGAGAGTGGGAAAGGGAGAGAGGAAGAGAGGAAGAGAAATATCAATTGGTTTCCTCTTGAAAGCACCCAGACTGGGGACTGAACCTGCTACCAGGTATGTGCCTGACCAGGATTGAACCCACAACATTTTGCTTTGTAGGACAATGCCCAAGCAAACTGAGCCACACCAGTTAGGGCTGCCCCTTCCCTTTTACAGTATTTCTACCGTATATGTATAATCTCTAAACAAAGAAGAGTTTCATTTGTTTTTGAGCTACAGAAAATGAGTAGTATTTATATAACTCATTAAAAAACAACATTATATTTGTAGGATGCATCCAGGTTGATGAATTCAGTATCTCAAAGAGATACCTGCACTGCCATATTCATTTCAGCTTTATTCACAGCAGCAAAATATGGAATCAACCTTCAGTGTCTGGGACAACATGGTTGAACCAGGAGGATGTTATGTTATGTAAACTAACCCAGACACAGAAAAACAAATACTGTATGATCTCACTTATATGTGGAATCTGAAAAAGTCTAACAGAATGTTGTGTGACTATTCCACAGTGTTTTCCTTTTCTTTTGGATGGACATTTGAGTTCACAAGATTTTGTTCTTATAAACCTTCCTATACATGTCTCTTGGTTAACAGGTTCAAGGATTTTTCTAGGGTGTGTATTTGGGAATGGACTTGCCAGCTCATAGTCCGTGAGCTGTTTGGCTCTATAAAATAAAGCCATATTGTTTTCTACTTAACACTTGCACCAGTATTGTCTTAGTTTCTCTTGCTTCATATCTTCACCTGCTGTCAGACTTTTTATTTTTTGCTCATTATTTGTAGATAAAATGCTATCTCATTTTGAGCTTAGATTGCATTTCTATCATCACTAATAAGGTTCAGTGGTTTTCAGGATGATTGGCCATGTTTAGTCTCTCTTTTGTGGAATGTCTGGTTTTTGCTCATTTAAAATTTTTTGTATCTGTGTCATTGATTTTATAGTTCTTTATATACTAACACAGTATTGGATACTAATAAAGATGTTTTTTAGCTTATGTCTTACATTTCACTTTCTTCATCATGGCTATTTTGATGACCAGACTTACCAATGTTAAGGTCCTTTAATTTTTCAATGTTTTATTTTATTGTGTGTGTACAAGTGTGTGTTTCCACAAATCCTTCCCCACTCAGGTGTCACAAAAATAGTCTCCTGTGTAATTGTTCTTTTGTAATTTTAATGATTTGTATTTTTCCTGCTTTATTGAGGTATAAGTAATAAATTAAAACTGTATATATTTAAAGTGTACAATGTGATAATTTGATACATGTATATTATTATAAAATGATCACCTCAGTTAAGCTAATTAACACATCCATTACCTCACACAGTTAACAATTTTTTTGTGTGTGAAGTGAGAACACTCAAGAGTCATTCTCAGTAAATTTCAAGTATACAACACAGTGTTTCAACTATAGTCACCAGGCTGTACATCAGATCCACAGAATTTATTTATCTTATAAACTGTGTACTCTTTGACTAACACTTCCTCATTCTTTTCCCCCACCCCACACGCACACCCTGGCAACCACCATTCTATGCTCTGCAATTCTGAGTTACACTTTTTCAGATTCCACATATAAATGAGATCATATGGTATTTGTTTTTCTGTGTTTGGCTTATTTCACTTAACATAATGTCCTTCTAGTTCAACTGTGTTGTCATAAACACACAGTTTGAATCCATGTTTGGCTACTGTGAATAAGTTGAAATGAACGTGGCAGTGCAGATATCTCTTTGAGAAGCCGGTTTCATTTTCATAGGGTATATACATGGAAGTGGAATTGCTGGATCATATGGTAATTACATTTTTAATGTAATTTTTTGAGAAAACTCCCTGCTGTTTTTTTTTATATACTGACTGTTCCAATTTACACTCCCAGCAGTACACAGGCATTCCCTTTTCTCCACATCCTTGCCAACACTTGTTATCATTCATTTTTTGATAATAGATATTTTAACTAGTATATGATAATATCTCAGTGTGGTTTTGATTTGCAATTCCCTGATGATTAGGAATGCTGAGCATCTTTTCATGTACTCTTTGACCATTTGTAAGTCTTCTTTAAATTAATGTGTATTCAAGTGTTGTGCCCACTCTTTTTTTCTTTTGCTATTAAGTTATACAAGTTTCCTTTGTATTTTGGATATTAGCCTCTTATTGGATACATGTTTTGCAAATATTTTCTCCCATTCTGTAGGTTGAATTTTCACTCTGTTGATGCTTTCTTTTGCTGTGCCAAAGATTTTTAGTTTGATTCAATCCACTTCTGTATTTTTGCTTTTATTGCCTGCACTTTTGTTGTTATAGCCAAGAAATCATCGCCAAGATCCATGTCATAAGGATTTTCCCCTATGTTTTCTTCCAGGAGTACTATAGTTTTGTGTCTTATGTTTTTAAATATTTAATGCCTTTTGACTTTATTTTTGTGTGTAGTTTAAGATAAGGGTCTAATTTCATCCTATTGCATATAAATATCCCATTTTCCCAGATCAATTTATTAAAGAGACTATCATTTTCCCACTGTACATGCTTGGCACTCTTGTCAAATATTACTTGAACATACATGTGTGAGTTTATCTCTGTACTGTCTATTCTGTTTCAGTGGTCTATATGTTTAATTTTTATCCCAGTATCATACTGTCTTGATTACTATAGCTTTGTGACATAGTCTGACATCAGGAAGTATAATGCCTCCATTTTTTTTCTTATTTCTAAGATCGTTCTAGCTATTCGGGATCTTTTGTAATGCCACACAACCTTTAGAATTGTTTTTTAATATTTGTGTATAAAATGCCATTGGAACTTTGACAGGAATTGCATTGAATCTGCAGATAGCTTTAAGTAGTATGGACATCTTAGCAGTATTAATTCTTTGAATCTGTGAGCACAGGATATGTTTCCATTTATTATTTCTTCTTCAATTTCTTTTATCAATGTGTTATAATTTTTAGTATATGAATCTTTCACTTTCTTGGTTATATTCACTACTAAAATTTTATTGTTTGATGCTGTTATAAATGGAATTGTTTCCTAACTTCTTTTTCAAATAGTTAGTTGTTAGTGTATAGCATACAATAAATTTTTTAAAATTTTAATTTTTCAATTGTGGTTGACAGTCAATATTATTTTAGATTACTTTCAGGTGTACAACATATGATTGTCTGATATAATATCTGATTCCTCAGATATTTCAAGTACCCAGCTGGCACCATACATAGTTACTAAAATTATTCACTTTATTCCCTATACTGAACTTTTCATCCCCGTGACTATGTTGTAACAATGAATTTGTACTTCTTAATCCCCTTGCCTTTTTCACGAGGCCCCAAACACCCTTCTCCTCTGGCAACCATCAGTTTGTTCCCTGTATCTTATTTTGGTTTTGTTTGTTTGTTTATATTGTTCTTTAGATTCCATATGTAAGTGATCGGATGGTATTTGTCTATCTCTGACTGACTTATTTCACTTAACATACTACCCTCTAGGTCCATTCATACTTTACAGGTCCATCTGTACTTTACATTGTAACCTTTCATTCTTTTTATGGTCAAGTAATATTCCATTGTATATGTGCATCACCTCTTTATATACGCATCACCTCTATTTACTTATTTTAGAGAGAGGGGAAGGGAGGGAGAAAGACAGGGAGAGAAATATCAATGTGTGGTTGCCTCTCATACGGCCCCCAATGGGGACCTGGACCACAACCCAGGCATGTACCCTGACTGGGAATTGAACCAGTGACCCTTTGGTTCACAGCCCATGCTCAGTCCCCTGAGCTACACAAGCCAGGCCTATCCACTCATCTATTGATGGGCACTTGAGTTGCTTTCATATCTTGGCCATTGTAAATAATGCCGCCATGAATATAGGGTCGCATAGCTCTTTTTTGTTTTTTTCTAGCTAATGGGATTATGAGTCATTTTTATTTGAGTATTTCTTCCTTTTTTTAAAAATTGTTGTTCAAGTACAGTTGTCTCCATTTCTCCCACCACCACTCCCCCTCTCCTCCCACCCATCCCTATTTCCCACCCTTGATCCTACCTGCCTTTGGCTTTGTCCATGTGTCTTTACATATGTTCCTTGATGACCCTTCCCCTCTTTTTCCCCATTATCCCCTTCCCCACCTCTGATTACTGTCAGTTCATTCTTTATTTCCATGTCTCTGGTTCTATTTTCCTCACTTGTTTGTTTTGTTGATTAGGTTCCTCTTATAGGTGAGATCATATGGTATTTAGTTTTCACCACCTGGCTTATTTCACTTAGCTAGTGCTCTCTTTGATTTAGTGTTTTGGATTTCTTTAGATGTATACCCAGAAGTGGAATTGCTGGGTCATAAGTCAGATCCATTTTTAATTTTTTGATGTAACTCCGTACTGCTTTCCACAGTGACTGCACCAACCTACATTCCCATCAACAGTGTACTGGGGTTCCCTTTTCTCCACATCCTTGCCAGCATTTGCTGTTTGTTGACTTATTGATGATAGCCATTCTGACAGGTATGAGGTGATATTTCATTACAGTTTTAATTTGCATTTCTCTGATGATTAGTGATGTTGAGTATCTTTTTATATGTCTGTTGATTACCTGTGTGTCCCCTTTGGAGAAGTGTCTATTCAAGTGCTCTGCCCATGTTTTAATTGGATTTTATGGGGTTTTTTAGGTGTTGAATTGTATGAGTTCTTTATAGATTTGGATATTAACCCCTTATTAGATGTATTATTTGGGAATGTCTTCCTCCATTCAGTAGGTTGTCTTTTTGTTTTGTTGATGTTTTTCTTTGCTGTGCAAAACTTTTTAGTTTGATGTAGTCCTATTTTTCTTTTATTTCCCTTGCCCAAGGAGATAGATATATCAGAGAAAATATTGCTAAGAGAAATGTTAGAGAGTTTACTGCCTATGCTTTTTTTTCTAGTTTTTTATTATTTATTTATTACTTATTGTATTAATTTAAAGTATATTTTATTGATTATGCTATTACAGTTGTTCCTATTTTTTTCTCCTCTTTATTCCCCTTCCACCCTGCACCCCCCACACTCCAATGTTCCATTCTGCCTTAGTTCATGTTCAAGGGTCAAAATATAAGTTTGTTGGATTTTCTGTTTCCTATACTATTCCTAACCCCCCTGTCTATTTTGTGCCTACCAATTATGCTTCTTATTCCCTCTACCTTTACCCTTCATTATTTGCCTCCCCCTCCCCACTGATAACCCTCCAGGTGACCTCCAATTCTGTGATTCTGTTCCTATTCTAGTTGTTTGCTTAGTTTTAGTTGTTGTTTTTTTAGGTTCAGTTGTTGATAGTTGTGACTTTGTTGCCATTTTAGTATTCATAGTTTTTATCTTCTTCTATTTCTTAGATAATTCCCTTGAACATTTCATATAATAAGGGCTTGGTAATGATGAACTCCTTTAACTTGACTTTATCTGGGAAGCACTTTATCTGCCCTTCCATTCTAAATGATAGCTTTGCTGGATAGAGCAATCTTGGATGTAGGTCCTTGCCTTTCATGATTTTGAATACTTCTTTCCAGCCCCTTCTAGCCTGCAAGGTTTCTTTTGAGAAATCAGCTGATATTCTTATGGGAACTCCTTTGTAGGTAACTGTCTCCTTTCCTCTTGCTGCTTTTAAGATTCTTTCTTTATGTTTAATCTTGGGTAGCGTAGTTATGATGTGCATTGGTATGTTCCTCCTTGGGTCCAATTTTGTATCCTTCTACTTTGCCAAATTCATTTATCAGTCTGGTAGTCTTGGTGAAATCTTTAGGATTCTCCATATTTATTATTATGTCCTTTGCCAAGAATGGTAGTTTTACCTTTTTTTTTCCAATTTGGATGCTTTTTGTTTCTAGAAGTACAAGTAATTTTTGTATGTTGATTTTGTATCCTACAACTTTTCTGAATTTATTAGTTCAAGCAATTTTTTTAGTTGTTCTGCTTTGGGTCTTTTGAGCTTCATCAATCTGGCTGTCCATATCCCTCCCAAGATTTGGGAAGTTTTCAGACATCATTGTTTAAATAATCTTTTTTCCCCTTTCTCTCTCTCTCTCTCTCTTCACCTTCTGGGGTCACACAGTGTATATAATCTTTTGTATATTTTGTCTCACATGTTTTATTCACTACTTTTCATTTTTTTTTCTGTTGTTCATCTAACTGGCTAATTTCCAAGACCTTATTTTGAGTTCACTGATTTGTTCTTCTGCATAATTGTGTGTGCAATTGAAGTCTCCATTGACTTTTTTAGTTTTGTCCTTGTATTCTTCAGCTCATTTTGTTCTTTTTATTTTACTTTATTTAACTCTCAGCAGAGGACATGTTTACTGAAAGAGAGAGAGGGAGGGAGGGAGGGAGGGGGAGAGAGAGAGAGAGAGAGAGAGAGAGAGAGACTTTGATTGACTCACAACCTAGGTATGTGCCCTTACTGGTAATTGAACCCTATGACCATTTGGTGTAAGAGACAGTGCTGCAACCAGCCAAGCCACATGGGCAGTGATGTTTAGTTCTTTTTAAATGGTTTCTATTTTCTTGATTAAACTTCTCATTTTGTTCATGCTTTTTTATTCTGATTCCATTTAGTTGTCTATATGTGTTCTTCTTCATTTCATTTATCTTTTTCAAAATGATTATTTTGAATCTTTTCCCGGTAATTCTTCGATTTTCCATTCATTGGAGTTGGTTACAGGAGTTGTATTCTTTTCCATTGGTGGTGTCATGTTTGTCTGATGCTTTGCAATCCGTGTAGCCTTGCATTGTTCCTGTACATTTGAGAGACCAAACTCTTTTCTAGTCTTTATGGACTGTTTTGCAGATAATGACCGTCTCCAGTCACATACCTTAGCTGACATTACTACCTCCTGGATCACAGTGAATGGAATTTGTTCACATAACTGCTGCTGCATATGTAGCAGGGTCCATGGTTGGTGGACTTGTTACTGGGGCTTGGGCAGGTGTGGACCTGTCTGGTTCCTTGGTATGTGGGACTACCTCTAGAACTTTGGTCAATAGGACTGGTATTGGTATAAGGGTCCCTTTTAGGGTCTGTAGACATTAGGCCTGTTTTCAGATATGTGGGTTAGTATGGCTCCTACTGGATCTCTGGGGAGGGTTCCTGCTAGTTCACTGGATATGTTCCTGGCTGGGCAGGACTGGCCCTAGAATGCAACTAGGCAGGGTTGGGAGAAAATTATAGGTTTCCCCCCAAGAGGCATGGACAGATGTGTCTATTTTGAGGTTCCTGGGTGGGCAGGACCACTCACTGACTATGGCTGAGAGAGGTTGGAACCAAGTTTCAAGACTGCTTCTGGATCCATGGATGGACTGAGGTTGGCCAGCCTTCTGTGGGGGTGTGGACAGGAATTTCTCCTGGTAGGTCTTTGGATTGGCTGAGGAGTTCTCTTCTTCATTGGCAAAGAAGGGCTGGGAGTTGGGTCACAATCCACTGGAGGGTCCATAGCTGGGATAGAATTTTGCGGTCTGTTACATAAGACATGGAAGGGCATGGCCACTCCCTGGTCACTTGATGGATAGTACTGGTGGTAAGACTGGACTATAGTTAGGTTCACAGAGGAATGGGACCATTTCTGAGTCTGTAGCTTGGACCACAGTTAGCGAGCTTGCCGCCTGAGCATGGGCCTGCCTCCTAAAAACAGCCTTTTTTTGGTCTTGAGCTCCACCAAGGTTTTATAAGCTCTTACTTGGATCCAACAGTCCCCATCAAGGCACTTTTGTCTGTGGATGTTTGCCAATTTTTTGTTGCTGAGGGAGGACTTGAACAGGGGACTTCCTATTTCACCATCTTGCTAATATCATCTTTCTGGAAGATCTAAAGGTTTTCCTTTTACATTTATTTATTTACCATCTGGAGTTGATTTTTTGGTAAGATGTGAGCTAGGGCACAATTTCTTCTTTTCTTTTTCATATGGGAAACAAGTCATTCCAGTATAATTTATTAGTAAACATTGTGTCCTTTCTCCAATGATCTTTGGTGCCATATCATATTAAGTTTCTCAATGTGTGTGTATTTGGATAGCACTATTTATAGTTTCACTATTAATTTATCTACTCCTGTTTGAATAGCAAATTTTCTTATTTTGTATGGTTTAATATTAAGTCTTAAAGGTCTTGGGGCAGTTGTTTCACTCTATTCTTCCATCTTGAGTTTTGTCTTTGCTCTTCCACATTAATGTTAGAGTTAGATTCATCAGAAAGACATTTTGAGGGGATTGCAATTGAAATTGCATTGACGATCCAGCTTAATTTGCAGAGGTTTGGCATCATTGTTATATTGAGTGTTTTATTGTTATATTGAGTGTGGTATAACTCTTTGCTGGTTCTTCATCGTCTTCTTTTCAACTCTAAATATAGAAATACCCTACACCACTCAATGTGGAAAGAAGAGTCTTTTCAACAAATCTCAAAAGAGATTGAGAAGGAGTGGCCAGTGAGGACGGAGGACAGGGAGACAGTGTTATCAAGAAAACCAAGGTAAGAAAGTATTTCAGAACAGATTGACTGGACAACCACATGAATTCTTCTGCAATGTCAACTGAGAACACATAAGTAATTACTAGATTTGGCCAAAAATAAAGTAGTCTGTGACATCCACTAGAGATGTCAAATTGAGTAGTAGAGGAAACAGCTTAACTGAAGTGGGTTAGACAGTGAACTGGAAGGGAATGGCAGCAATTATAAATAAGTCAAATCAGAAACTTTTTTCATGAAGTAGAGTGGTAGTGTAACTGAGAGGCAAGTACTGATGTAAAGGAAAGTGGTTTTATTCAGATACCAGCTATCTGGAATATGGGGGACTTAGGTCTCAAAGTCTACCTCCATGGGAAGATGGAGACTCATGTTTCAAAGCCCATCTCCACCTCTTACTGGAGATAGAGGTTTTTGTAAAGGGAGGGGGGAACAGAACAAAGAGATCAAGGGAGAGGGTTGCAAAGTTCTCTATGTTCAGAGGAGCACAGTTCATCTCGATAAGGGAAGTGATGGTCCGGTGTGCGTCATCCCGGTTTAGTCATCCCGGCTTCAGATAATCCTGGCTCATGGTTGAAGGTCAGCAGACCTCCTAGAGCTGGGATGCTTGAAGGTCGGAGTCTATATCTTTCGAAACTAGTTCCTAGGATTCTTATACAAACACGCTGTTTGTCTACAGGCTACGTATGAGTCAAAGTAAGCACTTACAGACACTGTGTCAAGAGAGTGGTGGGGTGGGTTACAATTCCCCACAATTCCAATTTTGCTCTGTTATAGTAGTTAGAGGGAGGGTTTCTTAAAATGTGAAGCCCTAGAGTATGTTTAATTACTTATGGGAAGGATTCAGTTGAAATAGAGGATTAAGAAGAATGAGAGAAAGGGGAGCACACGCAGTTGCTGAGGGGGCAGAATGGGATAGGATCTGGAGCATATGTAGCAGGAGTGATTTTTGGTGGTGGAAGGAATACTTTGCTGTTCTTGCAGGGAAGAAAGAGCGGATGGTTTCAGTTCCTAGGAAGGTTTATGAGTTTGGTAGTGATTAGATGGGGGAGCCACAGTTTGAAGATTTCTATTTTTATATGGAATGTGAGCCATGAGAAAGCTTGGCAGTAAGAGGTAGGAGAGGGAAACATCTGTCAATGCTAAAGTCTTCAGAAACACAACCACTGTTGAACAGTTGGCTTTATTATTCATGTGGCAGGGGAAAACACACAGCATGGGGAACCATGAGACCTCTTAGGAAGATGGTGTTAGATATGGGTTATTGTGGATTTGGGGGTTGAGTTAGGTGATTTGGGTGAGAGCTTATGAAAACAGGGTATTTGCTCTGGACTAGGTGCTGTGCTGTGAGGAAGCGGGGCTAATTTCATGGTTGGTTACCTTAGTAAATCATGTAGGAGAAGTGAAAAACTAATGCAGTCCAAAGCTGTCATTGGTATAGAAACAGCAGTTACTCACATTAGCCAAATTAAGTGATGGTCGGTCATTTCTGTGGCTTGCACAATGTTCACATTTTGCCTGTATTCACATGTGATTAATTGATTGTGTTTTTGTCTCGATCCATCATGGTCACAGAGTAGCTTTGTTTGATGTGGATGTTCTGTGAAATCGCTCATGTTCAACAGAACATCAAGACCTTTTGAATGCCAGGCCAGCTCCCAACAACACGCAGGCCTGATTGATAGCATCAGGCCAGTTCTCTGATGTCAGCACTGCTTCTCCCTGTCTTAAACTTTGTCCTATAAAGGTCAGAACAAATTTTGGTGAACAGCTGTTTATCTCTTACATAGTGACTAAAAATTTATAATGATATATGTCTGGTAGGCTGTTCCTATAAAATTCTTCATTGTGTCTTCCTATCATACCTCATGCTATGTGCAGATGCTTTCAGTCAATAAGGAAGAGTGACAAGAAGTTGGTGAGTGATTGCCATGGGGAAAGGGATGGGCTGGCATTATTGGAAAACATGAGCTTCAAGGGAACCAGAATTTATTTTTTTCCCACAAAAGGAGTAGATAAAGATCACTGTTTTAAAGTGGCACTTGCAGTATGTGGGCTGCGAGAGACAAAATAGTCCCCACTCCAGCAGACTGAAGGGAAGGCAGTGTCCTCAGAGGACATCCAGATTCAAAGTATAGGTGATGAAATGATCAACTGACAAGTGATTTAGGAATTTCAACTCCAAAGTTGCCTCACTGACCAGTGGTATCATTATCACCTGGAAGCTTCTTAGACGGGCACAGTCTCATGTCCCACTCCAGGCATACTGCATCAACATCTGCAGTTTAACAAGATACCCAGGGGATTCAAGTGCATGGTAATGCTGATGCAGAAGCACTGGCTTAGGATGTGGAGGAGTTTGTTGAACACAGACTGGGAGTTCTAAAGGGCATAGTAAGAGGCTGTGGGAGTGGGAATAGAGGTAGGAAATGTTGAGTGAGCAGACAAATTGAGAAGAAAATTATAGGGCTGAGAACGCATCCTTTCTTTACCCCTTCAGCCTGCCTCTCAATCTCCACTCTTTCCCCCAACTCTCAGAATGCGGTGGATTTTTCCCATGTCACTTCTGTTGTTTTTAGCAGTATATCTAAAATGAAGGATCACGATGGTGTCACTTTCCTCTTAAGTTTGTCTATTCTCTACATTTTTTTACAATGCTCACATGTTGCTTTTATAACAGGAAAAGATAATATAAAACATATGCTAAGCAAATATAAGGTTTAAAATGTTAGGTTGTATCATAATTTTCTATTCCACAGAAGCCAGGCTGTTAGCTGCTGGTCTGTCAGCCGACCCATTTACAACCTCCAGTTCTTTAGAAATTGGTACTATCTCTGGAGATAAGAATAAGACCAGCTGAAGTTTCAAAATTTTTCTCCTAGCTGTGACGTTTCTTATCTACTTTGGCTACCTCTCCAGTGTACAGCCTGTCAATCATGTGGTCAGGGATAGCTCTCTCATCTTACAGAGGTGTGGGGGGTTTGGTAAAAGCAATAAATACAGAAGGGAATGATAGATTTTGAGAAGTCATCCATAAAACATAACTGTTTATAGACTTCCATATCCTACTTCTATTCTCATATGCTTCCAAACTGTTGAAGCCATGCACCTACAGCATACACTGTCTTTTTATACCAATCGGAGTCTCTTCATACCATTCAGAAAGACATTTCCTTCTCCTGTAGCACAAAATATATTTAGCCCTCCTATGACTCAGAATTACAGTTCCCTTCAGCAGTTCCACCTCCTCTGCTGGAAGCAGCTGAACTTCTTTTATAGATTTCTCTATCAGCCAGCTTGCAGCACTTAATCAGATTCTTATCTCTTGACACTTTTCCATACTCAATTCATTCAAATAAACCACTCTGAACCTTGAAATGGCATGAATTTTCTAATTTAAGTTGAAGCAAAATGTGACATTTCTTATGAATCAAGGATTGCTAATTAGGCAAGATCCTGTGAGACTTTTGTAATGAGATAAGTAAAAATTAGGGTGAGTCCATCTGGGAGAGGAAAGATAATGTCAGGTAAAATGCTGGGATAAGACACAGCTGTCTAAAGTTTGTGACAGCATTTAATACCAGTTTTTACATCATACATTGTTAAATATACAGTTTTTTATTGTATAAGAAGTGTTTCACTGAAAGTTATTTCTTCTCAGGCCACTTATGTAAAAGGGTTAAGCAATTATATTGACTCTGGCAGGGATGTCCAGCCTTTTGGCATCCCTTTGCTGCACTGGAAGAAGAAGAGTTGTCTTGGGCCACACATTAAATACATTGCAATACATAATCACAGAAACATCTCATAATGATTTAAGTAAATTTATCACGTTGCGTTGGGCCGTATTCACAGCCATTCTGGGCTGCATGTGGCCTGCGGGCCACAGGTTAGATACTGCTGGAGAGGTTAGAATATCAACTTTAACAGAAGTTTGGAAGAAGTCAATTTCAATCCTCACAGATGACTTTGAGAAGTTCAAGAGTTTAGTAAAGGAAGTAACTCCAAATGTGGTGAAGATAGCAAGAGAGCTCAAATTAAAGTAGAGCCCTGGCTGGTGTGGCTCAGTGTAGTCAGTGCCAGCCTGTGAACCAAAGTGTCATCAGTTCAACTCCCAGTCAGGGCACATGCCTGGGTTGTGGACCAGGTCCCCAGTATGGGGTTCATGTAACACAACCACATATTGATGTTTCTCTCCATCTCTTTCTCCCTCCCTTCCCCTCTCTAAAAATAAACGAATAAAATCTTTTAAAAAAGTGGAGTATGAAAATGTACTCAATCGTGAGATATGCGGCAATGCAATCTCATGATAGAACATTAATGGATGATGAGTTACTTCTTACAGATGAGTTTAGAAAGTGGTTTCTTGAAATGAGATCTGATCCTGGTGAAAAATGCCATGAAGATTATTAAATTACAAGAAAGGATTTAGAATATTATATGAGGTTAGTTGATAAAACAGCAACAAATTTGGAGAGGATTGACTCCAATCTTGAAAGGAGTCCTACTGTGGGTGCAATGCTATTAAACAGCATCACATGCTACAGATAAATTGTTCATTAAAGGAAGGGTCAATCAAAAAAACCTGTGGTATATTTTCACAATGGAATACTATGCAGCAGTGAAAAGGAGGCAATCTTATTTTTTGCAACAGCGTGGATGGACCTGGAGAGTTTTATTCTAAGTGAAATAAGCCAGTCAGTGAAAGACAAACACCATACGATCTTGCTTATAAGAGGAATCTAATGAACAAAATAAACTAATGAGCAAAATAGAAACAGAGGCATAGAGTCATAGAACTGACTGACAGCTGTCAGAGGGGGTGGCGGGGAGACTGGATGAAAGAAGGTAAATGGATTAGCCAGAGAACACATATGCATAACCCGTGGCCATGGACACTGGTATAGGGATTGTCTGAGGGAATGGGGGGTGGATGGAGGTAGACAAAGGGGGAAATTGGGACAATTGTAATAGCACAAACAATAAAATATGATTAAAAAGAAAGAATAGGAAGAATAAATGTGACCACCTTCACTGTTGTCTCATTTTAAGAAACTGCCACAGCCACTCCAACTGTCAACAACCACCATCCTGACCAGTCAGCAGCCATTAACATTCAGGCAAGACCATGTACCATAAGATTGACTCGCTAAAGGCCCAGATGACAGTTAGCATTTTTTGCAATAAAGTATTTAAAATTAGGATATGTACATTGATTTTTTTAAGCAAAATGCTACTGCACATTCAGTAGACAAAAGTACAGTGTAAACATGACTTTTATATGCACTGGGAAACCAAACAAATTGTGTGACTCATTTTGTTGCACTATTTGCTTTACTGTGGGGGTCTGGAACCAGACCCAAAATATCTCCGGGGTATGCCTGTCCCTACCTGCCAAGGCCTCTCCAAATGCATCAGAATATCTGGGGGGAGGGCCCAGGCCTCTGAATTTTTAAAACCTCCTAGGTGACTCTAATGTGCAACAAGATTGAAAACTTCTGCCTTAAAGAAATCAGGACTTTATTCTAAGACCATGTGCATTCTAGTGTGCCATACTGCTTATCTATAAAACAAAGAGTCTTTGTGACTACTTCAGAGTGAAAAATATAAAATCAATTCACTGAGTAGAGAATTCTTATATGGAGGCTTTATTTTTTCTCTGGTCAAAATATTATGTAGAAGGTTATCTTTCTAATAGATCTCTATATTCTCTTTCTGGAGAGAATGTGTTACTTGAACACATAACTTCCCATGCAGTACTTGAATAAGCTGTCAGTTCAATACTTGCTGTTCCTTACTTTTTATTCTTGCATTTTCTGTGACTTCATCTTCATCCCCCTTCTGCCCCCTGATCCCAGCCTGTTTTAATTCTTTTTAAATTTATTGATTGATTTTAGAGAGAGAGAGAGGAATGGAGAGAAAGAAAGAGAGAGAGAGAGAGAAACATTGATTTGTTGTTCCATTTATTTATGCATTCATTGGTTGATTCTTGTATGTGCCTTGACCAGGAACCAAACCCACAACCTTGGCGTATTGGGATGACACCATAACCAACTGAGCTGCCCAGCCTATTTGATTGTTTAAGTGAGATAATTTAGGGTGCATTTAATATAATTTAGCCACTGTCCTCTCACCCTCTGCTAGCTTCATCATTCACTGTTAAATAAAGTTCATGTTCAAAGGGCTCCATTCCAAATTAGTTGAAGAATTTCAATTGGCAGTTATCTTTAGAATTTTACTGAATCCGCCAGTGCATGTATTCTCCTTTGTTGATCCACAAAAGTATGGTTATACATTTTGTCTGTAACATTTTTTCTGTTGTATACCAGGAGTTCTCCAGTAATTTTGTAGGAAGGAATGACTTTTCTTAGAAGTTTTAAAATCACAAGAGAGTATGCCTGTGAGTTAGGGTGTGGAGATAGAAGAAGGAAGTAGAAGGGATTTACAGTAGGAGTCTGGATTCAGGAGGCAATGAGAGGACAGGTGGAGAGATTGCTCATTGCAATACCAGAGTAGAGTCAGGAAGGGGATGCTGCTATAGTTGTTCTCTAAGTGCTAGGGATTTTCAAAAACACAAGTGAGCCCTGACTGGTGTGGCCCAGTGGATTGAGCATGGGCCTGAGAACCAAAGGGTCACCCGTTCGATTCCCAGTCAGGGCACATGCCTGGGTTCAGGGCCAGGTCCCCACTGGGGGGCACATGAGAGGCAACCACACATTGATGTTTCTCTCCCTCTCTTTCTCCTTCCCTTCCCCTCTCTCTAAAAATAAAATAAGTACAATCTTTAAAAAATAAACGCAAATTAGGGATTATGTTGTGTCACCAGTGGTTTGGAAAGGTACAAATAAGATTTTGAGATCTACTGGCATTCTAGTAAGTGGAAACCCTGACTCCCAGACATTAGACTGTGACTTTATTTACTGGAAGTCATCATGTGACTCCAAAGCCTGACTCCATGGCTAAAAATCTTTTTATATGTATGTGAAGCTGGAAAAGTCCTGGGAAAATTAGGGGTTTCCAACCTGTGGCCTATGGGCCACATGCAGCCCAGGATAGATATAAATGTGGCCCAACATAAAATTGTAAATTTACTTAAAATGTTATGAGATTTTTTGTGATTATGTGTCACAATGTATTTGATATGTGGCCCAAGGCCGCTCTTCTTCTTCCAGTGTGGCCCAGAGACGCCAAAAGGTTGGACATCCCTGGTAGGTTATCAGGAGACTCTTCCTGACCATAATGGCTACCAAGGCAGAGCTGTTTACTTTTGATTTTCATTAGGATAGGAGGACTCTGTCAAAGCCAGGTAACTTTGCCTTCTTCACACTTTCAGGGATTTGGAGGATTAAAATATTGTCACTGTGTAATCAATGTCACCGTCTTTTCTTGATAAGTTTTAAGGCGTGACAGAGGATTCCAGGGCTACTGCTTATTGTTAACATGTCCTATATTCTGACTATTATGACAGAAAGGAAAGCAAAGACTACATGTCTTGTGTGTGTGTGTGCGTGTGTGTGTGTGTGTGTGCGAGAGAGAGAGAGAGACTCAAGACTTTGTATCTATGTCCCACTACTGGTGGCAGCTGTGGTCTTTTCAGATAAAACCAGATTGGATTAAAATGCAAGACTGGGCTCAGAATTAAAATCCTTTTGAATTATGCTATTTGATTTCAGGAATGTAATTACAAATATGATTATCCAGTAGTCAGTTTCTGGTTTCAATAGTGCCACACACAAGCCAGATATGTATACTTGTGCGAAGGTCTCGGAAGACTGATTTATTGTGGCAGCTCAACTGTTTACAGCTTGCTTTTTGTACTGGAGTGGATTTTCTTTGGAGAGAATTGAGTCAATGCATTTGAACACGGTTTTGTTTGTGATTGGTTATGTAATAGAGGTTTCAAAGTCACTTTGGATAAGAATCTTGTTCCCTGAATTACTTCTCTATTCTGCCATTCAAGTACAACTTGCTTGCAATCTTTTGTATGCCCTTCCACTTACTTCTTTAATCATTCTCACTAACAAATACATGAAGGCTTTAGGAAAATAATCAGATTTTTCTTGAGTTGTATTTATAATTTTTCATTTTCCAGTTTCCTTCGCTGTAACACAAGATTGGTGAAAATGCATGTGTATCAATGTGGCTGATAAATGCTCTATAAATTGAGTTAGAAGCCAATGCAAAGTCTGAAAATAGCAATCCTTAGAAAGTATTAAAATATATTCACCACATTTTCTTTTCCCTGCAATACCGAACTGTGATTTCCTGGAGGATAGGGTTCAATATTTTTGTGTTTTTGTTACCTACCATGGCACAGAATAAAACAATTTGTACAAAAGATATTCTGGATAAAGAAATAAACCCATCTGTGTAACCTGACTTAAGTTAATCAATCAAACTATTATCATGGTTTCTTGGTAGATAAGAATAACTTCAGAAAATTAAAGGCGTATGGGAGCTATATATTTCCTTTTCTATAACCTTGCTACCAGGTGATATGTCGTAATGAAAGTAAGTTTCAGAGTACACTTTGGCAAATGTACAAACGTTATTAATGAGCAGGCACAAACACACTTGCATGACATGTTTGTAATCAGTTTCTACTTTTGTCCCGTTAGGGTCCCTGAGCACTTAATCAAAGCACTTTGTAAGAAAAATGCTTTGTGGCAAAGACACAGTATATCAAGGCAGAGTCAGTTACCCTGTTTATTAACGCAGTGAGAGAATCCCTCATTTAGTGGTAGCGCATGGATCCAGAAGAACAGAGTTCTAGATCTAGGGTGCTACTTCAAATATGTAAAGCTGCTGGTCTTGACAGACTGTTCCATTTCCTTCAGAAGAGTTCTGAGGTAAATATGTCCTAGACAACCACATATCCTCATGGTAAGTAACCAGGCCTCTGGTGCAGATTTACTTACCTGGATTTGGAAGGTTTGTAGTAGCTCCCTATGGAGTGAGGGCCTCTCAAATAGAGTCCTTCAGATACAAGCTAACTGACACTGCAGTATGCATTCCTGATTAGTGCACTTCAAATGGTGACTATCAAAACCTAGGATGTGGGAGAAATTTAATTTACACACCCTTAATACTGAAACATCTAACATTAAATCATAAACAACATAGGGATGTTACTCTCTCATTCTTTGCCTCAGATTCCCTCTGAAAAGACACTGTTCTTATGATGGAGGATTCTTATGAGTTCTGGTGTTATAATTTGGGGGGAGGAATCTCATATCATGTCTAAAGATGCCAGGCCCACACTTCCCTCCCTACCCTGATGTGGGTTATGTTGGAGATCCCCTGTCACTGGCTCCTTTGGGAGGCAAAAAGTCTGGTTGGCTCTCATAAATTGTAGTTTTGTTCCTTGTACACATCATACACCTAAAGCAAATTGCCTCAGTGATACAGACCCACAAGATCAAAATGGCTAACAGGAAGTGAAAAATGCCATTATCTACGAGTAACAGTTTTGTGTTTTGATAGTACATGTCTCAGACCAAGTTCTCCTACACAACTAGAAATATAGATCACAGGTCTACAAACTAGGGCACTAGGGTCAAGTAAAGCCATGTAGCCTTTATTTACTTTATTGGTAAAGTTTTATTAAAACAGGGTCATAACCATTTATTTACCTATTGTCTATTTCTGCTTTTACACTAGAATAGCAGAGTTGAGTGGTAGAGACAAAATGGTATGTGACCTGCAATGCCAATCACATTGACTGTTTAGCTTGATGAAACAAGTTTGCGGACTCCTGACACAGATTATAGTGGAGTAGTAAAGAGCATGTGTTTGTTTCTGAGTTTCCTCATTGTTTGGTGGGGATTATAGGGTATTGTAATGATTAAATTATTGGTGCATATAAAACCATTGGAGCAGTATTTGAAACAGTGTTCATGAAATGTCACTTGTCTCATAACAACTAGCGAAATTGAAGGAGTAATCAAAAAACTGGCACACAAAAGCCCTGGGCCGGATGGCTTCAGAGATGAATTTTACCAAACATTCAAAGAAGAACTAATTCCTCAAACAATTTCAAAAAATTCAAGGAGAGGGAAGACTCCCATATTCTTTTTATGAGGCCAGTATTATCCTAATTCCAAAACCAAATAAACACACAGCAAAGAAAGAAAATGACAGGCCAGTATCTGATAAACATAGATGCTAAAATCCTCAACAAAATATTGGCAATTGGCATCCAGCAATACATTAAAAGAACCATACACCATGACCAAGTGGGATTCATTCCAGGGATACAAGGATGGTACACTATTCACAAATCAATAAATGTAATACACCACATAAACAAAATGAAGGACAAAAATCACATGGTCACATCAGTAGATGCTAAAAAAGCATTTGATAAAATACATTACCCATTTATGATATAAACACTCAAAAAAGTAGAAATAGAGGGAGCATTCCTCAATATAATAAAGGCTATCACGAGAAACCTATAGCCAATATCATACTCAGTGGACCAAACTAAAAGCTTTCACCCCTAAGATCAGGAACAAGACAAGGATGTCCACTTATTCAACATAGTACTGGAAGTTTTAGCCACAGAGATCAGACAAGAAAAAGACATAAAAGGCATCCAAATTGGGAAGGAGGAAGTAAAATTGTCATTATCTGCAGACAGCATAGTGTACAATACAACCCTATAGTCTCCACCAAAAAACTACTCAACATAATAACTGAATTTGGCGAAATAGTGGGACACAAAGTCAATATTCAGAAATTGAAGGCATTTCTGCACAACAACAATGAAATCTCAGAAAGAGAAACTAAGAAATCCTGTTTACTATAGCAACAAGAAAAATAAAGTACCTAGGAGTAAATTTAACCAAGAAGGTAAAAAACTCATACTCAAAGAACTATAGAACACCAATTGAAGAAATTGAAGAAGATAAAAATAAATGGAAGCATTTACCCTATTCATGGATTGGAAGAATTAAGATAATTAAAATATTTATATTACCCGAAGCAATCTATAGATTCAATGCAATTCCTATTAAAATACCAATGGAATACATCACAGATCTAGAACAAATATTGCAAAAATTTATATGGAATCAAAAAGACCCCAAATAGCCTCAACAATCTTGAGAGAGAAGAAAAAAGTTGGAGGGATCACAATAGCTGACATCAAACTATACTACAAGGCCACTGTAATGAAAACAGCCTGGTACTGGCATAAGAAGAGACACATAGATCAATAGAACATAATAGAGAGCTCAGAAATAAACTCATGTCTCTATGGTCAATTAATATTTGACAAAGGGGGCACGAGCATAAAATGGAGTAAAAATAGCCTCTTCAATAAATGGTGTTGGGAGAACTGTACTGGTACATGCAAAGAAAATGAAAGACTACCAGCTTAACCATAATGAGATTTCACTTCACACCAGTCAGAATGGCCTTCATTAACAAGTCAATAAACGGCAAGCTTTTGTGAGGATGTGGAGAAAAGGGAACCCTAGTGCACTGTTGGTGAGAAGGCATACTGGTGCAGCCACTGTGGAAAACAGTATGGGATTTCCTAAAAAAAATTAATGGAACTGCCTTTTGACCCAGTGATTCCATTGCTGGGAATGTACCCTTAGACTCCTGAAACACCAATTTGAAAGAACTTATGCACCCCTATGTTCATAATAGTGCTACTTACAGTAGCCAAGTGTTGGAAACAGCCTAAGTGCCCATGAGTAGTTGAATGGATTAAGAAACTGTGGTACATTTACACAATGGAATACTACACAGCAGAGAGGAAGACGGAATGCCTACCTTTTGTGACAGCATGGATGGAACTGGAGACTATTAAGCTAAGTGAAATAAGCCAGTCAGTAAAACACAAATACCGTATGATCTCACTTATAAGAGGAATCTAATGAACAAAATAAACTAATGGGCAAAATAGAACCAGAGGCATGGAAACATGAAATTGACTGATAGCTGCCAGGAGGCGGGGAATGGTGGGGAGAAGGGGAAGGGACTAATTGAAGAACATGTATGAATGAGCCATGGACTTGAACAGTGGTGTGGGGAATGACTATGGGAGTGGGGGCTGGACTGGGCAGAAGAGGGCAAAGGGGTAGAAAATGGGCCAACTGTAACAGAATAAACAAACATAAAAAAAAGAACAGCAGAAACTTACTATGATTCACCAAAAGTTGCACAGCGTAGATTTTCAATATAGTGCATACAGGGCTCTCTCCTTAAATGGACTCAATTCAAGTTGTGGGTGCTGTGGTCATTCACGATATAAAAAATCCTTCTTTTGCTTGTTCAAAAAAAGTAAAAGTAAATAAATGTTAGATGGCAGCACTTAAGCACAATTTACTTAATATTCTTGTTGGGAAGCTGAGAGACGACTCCTCACTCCTCTTTACGTTTGCCTACTGGTTAGCCTTTACCTTCTTCTTCTTTTCTCCAGAGAGAGAGCCGTGGTTTCACTGATGATACCTCCCTACCATCTCCATCATGCACCAGATGTGTTCTTTCCACCAACAGATCCATGAATATCATTCAGAGTCTTTCTCTTTCTCTATCAAGCCTGTATTGCAAAAGCTTCTACTCTTATTCTTTTCCTTCTCATTTACTCTATTTTCCAGCATTGCTGAGATGTAATCAGCAAATAAAAATTATATATATTTAAGTTGTACAAGGTGATGTTTTCATATTTGTATACATTATGAAATGATTACCATAATCAAGCTAGTTAACATATTTATCACCTTACATAGTTACTACTTTTTTGTAGCAAAAACACTCAAGTTCAACCTTTAAGTGCTATGTCAGTGAATGGGTGTGCTTCGCATACTGTCATGCCTGTAGTGTTTAAAAACACATGAAAAGGATGGTTGTTAAAAAACCGACTCTCTTAGCAAATTTTAAGTATATAATAATTCTTATGTAAGTATTATAAGTATAAGTATATTTACTTATATAAGTTCATAGTATATACTTGTACTGTACATAATATAGTATTATTTATTAACAATAGTTACAATGCTGTACATTAGATCTCCAGAAGTTATTTATCTTTTCACTAAAATGTTGTACCCTTTGACCAGTACCTCCCCATTGCTCCTTTCCCTGGCCCTTGGAAATCATCATTCTAATTCTCCGGTTTTATGAATTCTGCTTTTTTTAGATTTCACATGTGAGTGAGATCATGCAGTCTTTGTCTTTCGATGTCTAGCTTATTTCACTTAGCATAATGTCCACTTATCCTTTCTTGTCCTCCTCTTCTAACAGTGATTTACTATCTACTTCATGTTTTGATGGAAATGGGTCAGTAACGTAGACACAGCTTTGACCCTGTGGTAGATTAGAAATGTGTTAGAAGTTGTCCCATTTTTAGTTTTCTGAGGAAATTCCATATTGTTTTCCAAGTGGATCAAAAATCTGTGGTACATTTACACAATGGAATTCTATGCAGCAGAAAGAAAGAAGGAGCCCCTACCCTTTGCAACAGCATGGATGGAACTGGAAAGCATCATGCTAAGCGAAATAAGCCAGGCGGTGAAAGACAAATACCATATGATCTCACCTTTAACAGGATCCTGATCAACAAAACAAACAAACAAGCAAAATATAACCAAAGACACTGAAATAACCAACTGACAGAATGACAGTAACCAGGGGGAGGGGGATAATGGGGGAAAATTGAGGAAGGTCCATCAGGGAACAGTATAAAGGACCCATGGACAAAGCCAAAGGAGGTAGGTATGAGGGTGGGAGTTGGGGAGTGATGGGGGGCATGGTGGGTGGAACATTGAGACAACTGTACTTGAACAACAATAAAAAAGGTATTTGTTAAAAAAAGAAATGTGTTAGAAGTTGTGATTTTTCATACCAGTGTTTGGGTTTTGGGCACTGTATATATGTGAGGGAAGGGGTTGGGGATGTGATTTAATGCACCTAGTTAGGGGTTTGAAATTCCTCTTAATAGGGAATTCCAGGCTGTGAATGATGCACACTCATTTCTGGAGCTGGGGCTGGAATATGGTAATCAGACAAGAAATGACTGAAGACTTTCTCTAAGGATGATCACTTCCAGAGGTAAAGGCCAGTAGATGAGCAGGAAGATGCAGCCTGTGTAATTTATTCTGCACAGTAATAAGTTGGGAGATTTACTCTTACCAAGTCACCGGTCCTTGTTACAGTACAGACCAGTGGCTGTAGCTCAGTGGGAAGCTTGCAATTTAAGTCTTCAAAAGTCCCCTATTTCAGGCAGTCTTGAAAAATGTTTGTAGCTCAGGGAGATGTGCAGTTTTATGAAGGATTACAGGTTCTGTGTACCAGCTCTGAAGAAAAGTGGTTAGTCAGTGAAAGGCAGACACTGAGATGTAGAGCAGCCGGGGGTGGGAGCTGAGATGTTGAAATTTTTGTAGGAAAGACAGGTTTTTGAAGACCAGCCATATCTCAATGCATGGATAGATTTTATTTAAACAACATATGCTCTGCTGACCCATAAGTTGTCAGGACTTCCATTCCCGTGTTGGAGCAGACGAAGAGCTGGCTGCTGACTCAGAGAGGCTGAAAACAAAATGAACTGACCCATTTATTCCTTCGCAATGCCCCCTCCCCCACAGCCTTATCAAAACAGAATTTCATTGCTAAAGATAATTGCCCTCTTCTGTCCAACCCTGCTGTGTATTCCAGGTGAAAAATCACTCGCCTCTAGGCATAGGCCTTTTTTTGTTTTCCTTCTGGAGACTCTTATCCCCCAGTGAAACCGGAAGAATTATGCTAAGAATAGTAATAGGCAGAAAAGGAAGGGCCATTAAAACCTTTTAAAGGTGTGACCAATGGGTAGCTTCTGGTTAAGAATAGACCCTCTGATCCAGGTGCAAAATTCCAGCTTATGCTGCATTCTTAATCTTTGTGCAAAGTGTTGGCTGAAGAACGCTATACTAGGATTCATTCATTTAAAACTAGCACACAAAAAGGAAAGTCTAGGCACTTTAAGGTGGATGCTTTTTATTGCATTTTACATTCTGCACACCTTAGCTTCCAATTCTGATTACATTTTCAAGGGAAACTTGGAGGTGCATTTTGTTTTCCCAGCTGAACAGTCTGGTACTTTCAAGATGCACACCTAAGCCTCTTTTGGCAGCTTCTCTTCCTCAATACTGTTTGCCCATATTTTATGACTGCTTTTCTTTTCCTTATGCTCTTTACCTTGCCACTAAATTGTATGTGTGTGGGGTGGTGGTGGTGGTGAGAATATCCATGCTTAAAATGATAAATAATGAGGGATTTATTTTTTAGCTGAAAGATTATTCTCACATAAATCTTAGGTTCTTTATCATAGCCACATGCGTTAATTAACTGCAGTGATCCATTTCCTTGCTTATTTTTATTTGATTGCAAAAAGATATAATAGTGTTAAAACATATTGAAAGAGGAAAAAAATAACCATTCACTCTCAATCCCGTGATCCAAAACAACTTATTTTTGTATATTCTAGTCCAAGTAATGTTCACAAGCATATATCTTTTTACGTAGTTGTAAGCATTGTGTACCTTCAACTGTGTATCCTGATTTTTGTTATACATTATGTTTTAAGCATTGTGATACATTGCTATAATCATAGTTATATTTAAACAACTGTGGCAATTCCATGAAATGGATGTGATATACTTAGCTATTTCCTTCTTATTAATAAAGTCTGTTGTGCCTCTCTTTTCTCTTCCTTCTTCTCTCTCCTCCATTTTCCTTATTCTCTTCCCTTCTACCCACTCCTCTTCCCACCTGCTTCTTCCTTCTCCTCTTCTTTTCGTTTTTAAAGAGTTTATTTTTAGAGAGAGGGGAAAGGAGGGAGAAAGACAGGCAGAGAAACATCAATGTGTGGTTGCCTCCCATGTGCCCCCCACTGGGGACCTGGCTCGCAACCCAGGCATGTGCCCTGACTGGGAATCGAACCCGTGACCCTTTGGTTCATAGGCCGGCACTCAGTCCACTGAGCCACACCAGCCAGGGCAAGTGAATGTATTTTAATTACAGGCAACTATATATCAGTTATGACATTTCATTTATCATATGGACCTTTTTTAGAAAACACTGAAAATATTAAATAATTCAATAACTAAATTTCACTATTCAATTTAACATTTCTAAAGTTAATTTTCATGCACTCTTATTGTTTTTGTTTCCTAAGATACTGTTATAAAATTTAAGATTCTTTTTCTCTCCTAGTAATCCTCACATGGCCTTCATCTCTAAGGAAAAAAAACTCTGTGATGTTCTCTGCAGAAGGACTATAAATATATATATGCTATATATAATTATATATGTATATTAATTTTGACTTGCTATAAATATATATATGTAGATTTTAAAATTTTATCTGTAATAGTAAAGAGGAGCAGAAAAGATGATGATGAGGCAGGTAAAGAGTAAGAAGAGGAGAAGGAAGCCCTAGCTGGTGTGGCTCAGCGGATGGAGTGCCAGCCTGTGAACCACAGGGTCACTGGCTCAATATCCAGCCATGGTTAATATAATGAGCATGGTTCACACAACATCGATGTAACCTAGCAGCCAAGGAGAGTGGACTGGAATGTGCATGTGTGAACAATGATGACTTCACTGTACTAGTCAGTGGGGTGGTAGATGCCATTGAGTGAGCATGTGTACTGTGTGGCTGTCACATTTAAAATGACTGAGCGAGTAGAGCAACAAATTTGCATCAAATATTGTGTTACACTTGAACATTCCTCCGTGGAAACTATTTGGATGATTCAGAAGGCCACAGCTATGGGCAACTGGTGATTGGCAGCTTCATCACTACAATGCACCTGCTTATGTATCATGTCTTATGCAGAGTTTTCTAGCAAAATATCAAATCACCCAGGTGACTCAGCCCCCCTGCAGCCCAGATTTGGTGCCCTGTGACTTCTGGGTTTTCCCAAAACTAAAACTACCTTTGAAAGGGAACAGATTTCAGATTGTCAATGAGATTCAGGAAAATCCAACAGGGCAGCTGATAGCAATTGGGAGAACTGTGTGAGGTCCCAAGGTGCCTATTCTGATGGAGACTGAAGCGTCATTGTCCTATGTACAGTGTTTCTTGTGTCTTGTATCTTCTTCAATAAATGTCTTTATTTTTCATATTACATGGCTGGGTACCTTCAGGACAGACCTCATATATAAGTACACAGACACAGACAACAGTATGGTGATAGCCAGAGGAAAAAGGGGGTGGGGGTAAGTGGAGGTGGGCAAAGGTGGGATAGATGTGGACTGAAAGAAACTTTGCTTCGGGCGGTGGGTGCACAATGCAGTCTGCAGATTATGTTTTATTGAGTCATTTACTTGAAACCAGTGTGGTTTTGTTTACCAATGTTACCCCAATAAATTCAATTAAAAGTACAATCAAATAAAGGGTTATATCCTAAAACCTGATTATGCCAACAGTTGGAGGACTGGGAAGTTGTATTCCCCAGGCTGGTGCTATAACAATAGGAGTGCTTGACCCTGGGGAAGTGGCATGTGGGTCTCTAGAAGACTCCCTTCTCTTCCAGGAGGACTGAATCCCCACTGATTTTCACCATGTTGTGTTATGAGGGCTCCTCTTCCCATGTCTTTCACTCTGTGTTGGGAATCCCTGGGTGGGGGTGAGACCCCACACTCTTGGGGGTGGAGATTTGCAGCCAAGATATCCCTCCAGTTTCTCAGCTGGGGCATGTGGGTGCCCGGGTCAGTTCTTTTTGCATCTCTGCTCTTCTCATCAGTCTCTATGTGGTTTCTTCTGTAAATACTTGGTTATAATATTTTCATTTAGCTAGCCTTCAGTTGGTTATTCAGGGTGGTTGTTCTGTAAATCAAGTATAATTTAGCTGTAAATCTGGTAGGGTGCCAGGAGCAGGTGAGTGTATACCTTCCACCTACTCTGCAACCATCTTGGAATCCCTGTAATCCTTTATTTCATACAAAAAGTTTCTAGCTGCTCTATTTCACTGTTTTATCTTTGAATTTTGAAGTTTTCTTTATAGTTGTTTCTGAAACATTTCACCAGACATTTAGGGGAGCTCTGTTGAAGTATGTGGCACAGAATGAACAATGACTACATGTAATGTTAATGGAAAGAATTAAAAACAAACAAACAAAAAACCCCTCAAAGCAACCCTTTTTGTTGGATTCTTTAGGAAAGCTTCAAATTCCCTGTAAGAATTAAAGTTTTACCTGATGATTTTCTTGTTTTTTTTTTTCCCTTTTCAAAATGAACCACCGGTGTCATAGAGGAAGTAGATTTTTCATGTATAATACTCTTCCATATTCCCTGTTTATCATTAAATTCAGCAGAGCTTCTTTCACTATGATCATGCCATTACACTCCTGTCTGTGATACAACTGCAAGACGGATTCATAAAGGACACAGTCTCTATTCACAACATCCAATAGCCACAAAGACTTGATAGCCATCAGTGTGCCTCAGGATGTTTGGAAGTTCCAACAGGGTAGAGTGGGTATTGCTAGGGCTATTTTTCTGTTACATTAGGCTTCTCCTGCTACAAATACTCTTAACCCCATTTGTGGAATTTTAAAATCACAAGGCTTTTAAATATACACTTAGCCTGAAAAATGGGGAAATCTATTGTTGGTATCCCCAAATCTTAAATCATTAGAATTGCCCTCTTATCCTTGACAGCATTATCTCACAGTGAAACAACTAACATTTTTGAATGAACATATTTGAATCATTTAGTTGATTATTTCCTTGACTATTCAAAGGTTTATAGTTTGTAATATTTATCTGAAAAAAGTTGTTTTTGATAATAGAACATTGATGTATCCTATTCACATATGTTTGAAATTTTTTCTCCTTAAAGGAGAAAATTTTTATCTTTCACCTTTGCAGTCATGGCTTAGGGTTTGCTGTCAAGTTCATGAAATATATTTTCTTATCTGTTTAGTTCTTCAGCTTAAGTCCACAGGCTTATCTGGAAGCAAGCTATCCTTAGATTTTGTATTCTGTGAAAAATATGCCTCAGAAACCCTTGAAGATATTACTTGTGAGTGAAGTTAAAGAGCAATACAGCATTTTCCTCTGAAGTCAAAGTAATTTTGAATTCGTTTTCTTATGAAAACAATAATAGGTCCATCATCCATTCTTTGCAAATTATCTGTGAATTTAAGTCTAATTTCAAATTTTGTCATCACTAAAAAATAACCAGTATTTTCTTAATGTGATCTTTTTTAAACCTGCAGCCTCTTTTGTAAAACCTGTCATTCTCAAGTCAAATCATGATTACATTTCTATGGACAAGTCTTTCTGGCTCTCATGTCAAAATGGCACCACACAGTTGGAAAACTGTTAAACAGACAATGTTTGGAGTTATTTTTGAAGTGCACTGTAATCATCTTCCTATACACAATTATTTTTTTTTCTTGGCAGGTAATCTGCTGCTCAGTGCAGAGGCTTGCCACTTATTCAGGGTACAGCGACCCTGTAGTAGTAGCCTAGGTTGAACACTGAACAGAGAGGGCTGGCCCTAAGAGAGTGTAGGACGGGCCTCAGTGAAGCAAAGATGTGCAAAAGAAAGACATTCAGAAGTGCAATGTGTTTGGGAACTTACCTGGAAACCCAGAGTGGCCCGAGGCGAGGCCAAAGTAGAGACTTGCTGATGCTCTTTTCTTGCTCTTTTGCCCCCTCCTTGGTGCCAGGTCCTGAGAAAACGTTTTTATTATAGTCCCCTCTGCCACATGCCCCTCATGAGGCCTGAGAGAATGAGTGGAGGAGCTGAAGGAGAAAGGCTTCTCATTTTGTCTTTCCTCTTTAGTATTCTCCCGGTGCCTACCTGCCTTCTAGGCTCCCTACCACTTAGATCATTTATTACATACAAGGGATTGAGTCTGCTTTTTCTGATGCTTTATTTCTCAGCGTAGATGTCAGGTTCTCAGAGAGACATTCCCGGACCAATAAAAGCTAACATAAGCTCCAGTGTTCTGATAATTCAACTGTTTTCCCATTCTGCATAGCATGGGAGTTTGACCTCTGCAGTCAGACAGCCTGCGTTAAATTCATGGTTCCTCCCCTTATAAGATATTTGACCTTGAGCAAGTTGCTTACCATAGATGTGCCTAGATTTGTCCTCTGTACAGTGGTAGCCTGTAGTTTCTGACCCAAATCTATGCAGTAAACATTGCTGTTATACTAATACTCTTGCTGCAGTTTGTAAGTACACATTTATTTGTCATTTACTTGTTCCGTGTTTCTCTCTGCCACAACAGAGCAGGGACAGTGTGTTTGCACTTATGGCATGCCCATTGCACAGTGTCTATCTATCATATAAGGACTTAAAATCATCTGCTGAATGAATCACTCTTACAGCATTTCAAATTCGAACAGCTGCATTTTCAATGAAGTTTTATAATAACTCCATTATTTATTTTATGTGCCTTATTTAATTATTTATAGTCAAAGACTTTTCTTTTTCAAATATTTGTTCTCCAAGTGCCATATCTCAGCCATGATATAAACCCCTTTTGTGTGTGCCTATGTACAGGCACACAAATATACACATAAACACAAACACTTTTTAAAGAACAATGATAAAATGGAAGCTAATATGCCTACCATCCAACTTAAGAAATAAAACATTACTAGTGCATTTGAGGCTTCTTGTATATCTATCCCTAATCTTACATGCCTCCAACACCCGTCCTGGGAGACTATTCTGAATTCTGGATTAATATTTTTATGTCACTTGATAGTTATACCACCAATGTCTGTAACCTGAAACAATGTAGTGTTTAACGCTGCCTGTTTTGACCTTTATATAAATGGAATATCACTGAATATATTCTTCTGCATTTTCTCATTTTCCCCTCCTCACTACTATGTTGTGTATGGTTGAAATTCATTTAGTTTCACTATGATATTGTATTTCATTGCATGGCTATACCATTACTTATTTATCCTTTATACTGCTTATGGATTGCTAGATTGCCAGCCATTTCTTTCCTATTACAAATGATGCTGTTATGAGCATTCTTGTATATGTCTCCCAGGACACATGTGTGTGAGAATCTCTGGTATATATAGGGATTGTGGCATTGTAGGGGTGTGATATTGAACTTTGCTAAGCTGTTTTTCTTTTTGTGATATCAACATCCTTTGATGCTTATGTCAATTAATTTGCTGTAGGGTTACAAAATGGCAATAGTCTATTTCTGTCACTCCTTTTTCATTTATTAGCTGCAACAGTTCTTTGAAGGTAAACTTTCCCCTTATCTACCCTTTAGTTACTCAGTGGTACAATATGTTTAGGAAAGGAGGGGATTAATGGTTCATTGTTTTCTCTTTCTACACCAGTTTTCACAATAAGAAATGGTTCCCTAGCATCCTTCAAAGTTAACCAGGGGCAAAAATTGTCCCATCTTTGGCCCAGGGGAACGTCTTTAAAGGGTACCTGAGTTTTTTATACAACCCTAGCATTCTTAACCCCCTATGACAATGTGTATGAAAATGTGTTCCAAGCCCACTAAGTTTATTCACTTCTAGTTCTAGACTATTAATCTTCTGTCTTCCCAAGGATCACTGATTTTCTTGAGTGGGAAATAGTGCTTTAAGACACTGGATTCTCAGGGTCCTTGCTGCTCTTACATTGATTATTGTTTCTAGGACATTGTAGTGGACAGAGCTAGGAAGTATTTTCCTTTAAGGTAAATTATACAGTTTCACACTGACATTCAAGATTATGAAGTTTTAGTTAAACTCTTTGATCTGTACCTTCTTTCTCTCATGTTGGTGCCTTAGGTGTTTGGATATACCTTAGTAATCTTTGACAGCTTCCTTGATTTCTGGTACAACAAGATGGCCCCCACCAGCTTTGTTAAATGGTAGCACAATGTACACACTTTTCAACTTACATAAATGTAATATAATGTTATTCAAACAATATTCTACTGATGAGGTACATTTGGGTTGTATCCAGCTTCTTGCTATTATAAATAATGTTGCAATGAATAATGTTAATAACTTTTCATATTTTTGCCAATGTGTATCTCCTAGAAGTATGATCTCTTGGTCAAAGACAATATTCAACCCTGGCTGTCATGGCTCAGTGGATTGAGTGCAGCCCACAATCCAAAGGACCGCCAGTTCAATTCCCAGTCAGAGCTCATGCCTGGGTTGAGGTCCAGGTCCCCAGTAGGAGACATGTGAGAGGCAACCACACATTGATGTCTCCTTCTTTTTCTCCCTCTCTTTCCCTCTCTCTCAAAATAAATAAATAAAATGTTAAAAAATAAAAATAAATAGATAAAGAGTATATTCATACATAATTTTAGGAACGGTCTCTTAAAAAACAGACCATCTAGTAAGTTGTAAACCATTTATTATCTGACTATACTGTTAAAATAGGTTTTCTCATGATAGATGACCAATTCCAGTCTTGTCCTAGTAAAACTGGAGAAAGCAGGTTAATTGTTCTTTCTTGACAATAGAATTTGACTGATGTTGTATTGAAGGTTTCCTCACTGGCTTTGTTCAAGATCCTGGATTAATGGATTCAACCTTGAGGCTGAAGCATGCCTTTAATAATGCTGGTAAACTTGAGTGAAAAGGACATATGGAATGTTGTTAACTGTAGTCTACGTACCCTGCACAGGGTGTTTTTCTTTTTTCTGAGGGAGGACCAAGCTCCACAGCCACCATGTAAGTAAAATTAAAAAAAACAAACAAACAACTTCTTAGGCACTTAAGAAATAAACCTTACTGTCTCCTCTCACCTCATTTCTCTTGCTTCTACTTTTTCTAAGTCCCCTATGGATGGGACCTTGATATTCCCAGTTCTCCCTCCATTCATTCATCCATTCATTCATTTATTCAATCAATATTTATTGAGTAATTTTCTATGCATGTTTCCACTGGGATATAATTGTTTTCATTCAGGGTCCATGTTACTTTTTGCAGAAAATTCTTAAGCTTTTACTTACCAAGTGTATCAAATTGCACTTTAGATATAGAACATTTGTCGCTGAATTGGCAAGGAGGCTACTCCACCACAGCACAATACAGGTAGCAAACTGCACTCTGCCTGCATTACTGGTTACTGGGATATGGCTTCTCTCTTGTTTGTGTCAGTTTGTAATCTATATCTCATTCAGTCCAATCTGACATTCAGTATCTTCAATCTTGCCCTGTGCTAATTCTTTAGCTTTTCTGCACCATTAAAATAAATGGAAAAATATATTTAGCTCCTTTCAGTAGGAAAAGTAGTATCTCTCTTGATTAAGATACGTACTGAAAATGTAGAATTATGTACACATTGGCACTTCCCATGAAACATCACTAAACATTTTCCCTGACACATGCCCTTTTGCAGCTTCTAAAGGTTACTGCTATTCAACCATATTACAACTTTTATTATATGTACGAGACTTGCCCTTGCTGGTAAGTCTCTTCCTGAAGACTAAGCACTCGCTTATGGCACAGTTTTAGGTTTAGTCAGCCTGACACAGGTTTATGTCACTGTGCTTTACCTATTAAAAAAACATTCTATTTTATCACTGAGAAATTGCCTGACATTTCCTATGATCAACCCCCTAGAAAAACCAAAGCAACAATATCAGGGGATAGATGGAAGAAAGATACTTCCTAGGCAATTATTTATATAAAAATGTAAAAATCTTCCTGGAAATTATATACACTTGTCAAATAGATAAAACTAACATGGACAGACCCTAAACCTTGAAAGTCCCCTTATGTGAATAAGGACTGCAGACAGTATCTAGATGCCTACCAATTCCATTTACTCTTGCTGTAAACACAGGAACACTATATTTCTCAATCTCTTTTGCAGTTATTTTAGGGCTGTATAACTGGATCTGGCCAATGGGATGTGTACAGAATTGAAATATGCCACTTCTAAAAGTAACCATAAAACCCTATTGGGTTGTTTATAGTCTCTCTCCTCCTTACCTGGAGACCTTAAAGACCAACACTTAAAATGGCAGTATGATAACATGATAGAAGTCATCACTTGGAGGACAGCTGCCCAGGAGAGTCCCCTGACCTACATCCACTCTGGAGTGAATAAGAAATAACCATTGTGTTAACTAATGAAAATGTAGATTTTTTTTAGAGCATATAGTAAGCATTGCCCCAATGACTACAAAAACTGAGATTCAGAGAGATAATTTGGAGGACCCAGAAAAGATTATGAATAATAATTTTTTGAAACTGTACTTGAACAATAATAAAAATCAAATGTATTTTTTAAAAAGAATTTTTTGAGGTAAAATTTCTCAGTGCTCATTATTATAATAAAGCTTTTATTATATACTTGATAATGATTCTCTCTATTCATGATTAAGCAGAAACTGAAAGGTGAGTACGTTGCCTAAAACCACACAGCTATTATCTTGAAGAGGCCGGATTCGAATTCAGTTCTATCTGACTACAAATTCCATGATTTTTGAAATCTGATGCCAGGAGAATGGTAGGGTAGGAAGCCCTACCTCTTGTTTCTCCACAGAAACATAAAAAATGAATATTAGTTCAAAAATACCTTGAAGAGCAATACAGAATCCAGCTAAGAAGTAGAAGCACCTTGAAGGAACTTTAACTTTGAGTAGCTGCATTTATATGGGTAAGAAAAGCTATTTCTCTTTACAAATGTCAGTTACTATACCAAACTGGATTAGCTCAGGAATAAGAAAAACACATCAGCCCATTATTTCTCCTACTAGGGTAAGAGAATGTGGAATATGCACCTGACATTCTTGTCCTTCAGAAAGAACATCCTTCATTAGGTCAGTTTCTGTCTCCCCTCATACTGAAGAACCTGGTCCTCTGGGACAGCTACGAACGAAGTAAATAGGGGGTTAGGCCCATCCAGCTAGCCCTGCTTGGTGAGCTAGTTTGGAAATAGGCATAGAACTGGGTAAGGAAGGATAGAGCAATTTTAAATGTATGAACCTAATTTGGAGCCCCTGAACAACAATAAAATAATTTTTAAAAAAAGATCTGAAGAGAGAAAGAGTGTCAACACAATAATAGTAAGGGTCTTCAATACCTCACTTTCAACAGTGGATACATTATTCAGACAGAAAAACAAAAGGGAAATATTGGACTTGAACAACATTACACATCACATGAACCCAACACACACATACAGAATATTTCATCCAATGTTAGCAGAAATATTCAGTCTTCTCAAGTGCACATGGAATATTATCCAGAATAGAAAATACTTAAGGCTACAAAATGTATTAACCAATTTAAGAAGGTTACAATCATATCAAGAATCCTTTCTGACCACAGTGGTATAAAACTACAATAGCATAGGAAAATTGGAAAATTTTAAAATGTATGGAAATTAGACAAGATACTCCTGAATAATCAAAGAAGAAATCAAAGTGGAAATCAAAAAGTATGTTGAAACAAATAAAAATGGAAACACAATATACCAATACTTATGGAATGCAGTAAAAGCAGTTCTAAGAGCACTGTTTGTAACAACACATGCCCACATTAAGAAAAAAGAAAGATCTCAGCCCTGGCTGGTGTAGCTCAGTGGATTGAGTGCGGGCTGTAGACCAAAGGGTCACCAGTTCGATTCACCAGTCAGGTCACCAGTCAGGGCACATGCCTGGGTTGTGGGCCAGGTCCCCAGTGGGGGCCATGTGAGAGGCAACCACACATTGATGTTTCCCTAACACTCTTTCTCCTTCCCTTTCCCTCTCTCTAAAAATAAATAAATAAAATTCTTAAAAAAAGAAAGGAGAAAGACCTCAAGTATACAACCTAACTTTATACCTCAAGAAACTACACACACACACACACACACACACACACACACACACCCCAACAAACTAAGCCCAAAGTTAGGAGAAGGAAGGAAATGATTAAGATCAAAGGAGAAATAAATGAAGAAAATACTAGAAAGACAATAGAAAACTGTCAACAAAACTAAGAGCTGTTTTTTGGAAACGCTCAACAAAATTGACACGCCTTTTTCTAGACTAAGAAAAAAAAAAAGAAGACTGAAATCAATAAAATAATAAATGAAAGACAAGACCTTACATTTGACCCCACAGAAATAGAAAGGATCATAAGAAATGACTATGAATAGTTAGTTATATGTTGTCGAATTGGGTGACCTGGAAGAAACTAATAAATTTCAGAAATATACAACCTATGAAAACCAAATCATGAATAAACTGAAAATCTGCACAAAGCAATAACCAATAACAAACCAATAGCAGACCAATGAAGAGATTGATTTAGTATCAAAAAACTTCCTGAATTATAAAAGCCCAGGACCAAATAGATTAACTGGTGAATTCTACCCAATATTTAAGGAAGAATTCATGTCAGTGCTTCTCAAACTCATTCAGAAAGTTGAAGAGTAGGGAACATGTTGAAACACATGTTTTGAAATCAGCAATACCCTCATACCAAAGCCAGACAAAGCACTACAAGACAAAAAAAAATACAGACTGATATCCCTGATGAACATATCCTCAACAAAATAATAGCAAACCAAATTCAACAGTGTATTAAAAGGATCATACACCATAATAAAATGAGATTTTCCCCATGGAATGCAAGGAGTTTCAACATATGCAAATTAATAAATGTGATATACTGCATTAATAGAATGAAGTATAAAAACCATAATCATCTCAATAGGTGGATAAAAAGCATTTATAAAATACAACAACCTATTATGATAAACATTGAACAAATAAAATATCAAAGGAATGTACCCTAACATAATAAATGCCATGTATGGCAAACCCACAGCTAACAGACTCATTGGTGAAAAGCTGAAAGCTTTTCCTGTAAAATCAGGAACAAGATAATAATAGCCATTTTTTCCATTTCTGTTCAACATGGTGTTGGAAGTAATAACCAGATCAATTAGGGAGAGAAAAATAAAAGGCATCCAAATCAGAAAGGAAGAAATAAATTCACTCTCTTTGCAGATGACATAATCTTATGTATAGAAAATCTGCCCTGGCTGGTGTAGCTCAGTGGATTGAGCGTGGGCCTGCGAACCAAAGGATCGTGGTTCGATTCCCAGTCGGGGCACATGCCTGGGTTGTAGGCCAGTTCCAGTTCCCAGCAGGGAATGCATGAGAGGCAACCATACATTGATATTTATCTCCCTCTCTCCTTCCCATCCCCTCTAAAGATAAATAAATAAAATCTTGAAAAAAAACCCCAAAATCTTAAAGACTAAGTTAAATAAACCAGACACAGAAAGCAAATACAGCTTGATCTCACTTAAATGATCTCACTTAAATGGAATCTAAAAAAGTTAGCCTCCTAAAAGCATAGAATGATGGGTATCCAGGGATGGCTGGTGAGGAATATGGGAAAATATTAGTCAAATGGTACAAAGTTTCAAATATGCAGGATGAATAAGTTGGGAGATTTCATGCACAGCATGGTGGATGTCTTAGCAATACTGTATTTTATAATTTAACTTGCTAAGGGAGTAGATGATTGTTCTTAAAAATGGCTTGATGTAGACATTTCATCATGTATATGTATATTGAAATGTCATGTTGTGTACTATAAATATGTACTTTTTTGTTTACTGTAGATGCTAAGCAAGATGTAAGTGGCACTAAGGGTTGTATGAATCAATTGTTTGCCTTTTTAAAGAAGGACATGGTCAGATTCAGAACAGGATTTTTCCTAAGCCATTTGTTTCTGGGTAAATGTTGATGACAGAACTACCCATACTCTACATTGTGAAGATTGAAGGGCTAGGGATGGGTTTTGCACTCTGCTTTTTAGCCTGCAAATTCATTTTTTTTTAATTATTATTTATTTTTAGAAAGAGAGGAAGGGAAGGAGAAAGAAAGAAACATCAATGTGTGGCTGCCTGTCACATGCCCTCTACTGAGGAGCTGGCCCATAAGCCAGGCATGTACCCTGACTGGGAATCCAACCAGTGAACGTTTGGTTCACAGACCTGTGCTCAATCCACTGAGCCACACCAGCCAGGGTTGCAAATTCATTTTCTAATATTACATTTTCACAAGCTTCTGAGTCTCCATTAATTTTGTGGCCTGACTTGTGAGGTTATCAGCTCTGTTTTTTTGATTTCCATGTGTTGTCTTCCAGCAAAGTAGAAGTCTTACACACATGTCTTTTGCTGGGGTAAACAATAGAAAGCTAAAGAAATGGTGTTTATTAAGGAAAGGGACACTGTTGCAGAAAAACTGACTCTGACACGATGTGGGGTCAATGGAGTGAGCACTTTATTAATGCATGTGGACCCAGAGGAGACAGCCTCCAAATTCTGGGAGCTGAGGAGGGGTCAGGTGGGTGGTTAAATACCTTTGTAACAAAGTGGGGAGAGGAGGGGTCACATGGCACAATCAGGGAGCAGGAGAGTGGGAGCCAAGGACACAGAAGCAGAGGGCAGAAATTGTCTGGGGCCCGGGACAAAGAGATAGTAAGAGATTAACTGAGTCCCAGACAGAAGAGAGTAGACTAGTTAACAGGTGGTCGTCTGGAGCCTGGGGTCCAGCCGGGAGTTATCAGAGGTCTGGAACAGAGTGCCAGCTTTAACTTCTATTACATTTTAACTTCTATTACAACACTACTAACAAAACCTTACTCCTCTGTTACAGAAATATCTAAGTTCAAAGTTCAACTAAATCCACATACTGTGTCACATGTGGAGTTCAACTATACTTGTGCCTGAGTTTCTTCATTTGTAAAGTGTACACAAAATTTCTTATTTAAAAGTACTTCGTTTGTTTATTCATCAAATATGCACTGTTAATTCCTAAGCCCTCAGCAGGATACTATTTTTGTTTGCAAGTCTGCTGTAAGAAAGTACTGTACCACAAACTGGTTGGCTTAGCACAACAGAATTTTATTCTCTCATGGTTGTGGAAACTAGAATCCCCAATCAACGTGTCAGTGGGGTGATGCTCTTTCTGAAGGTGCTAGGGAAGGATCCTAGCTTGCCTCTTTCTCATTTCTGGTGATTTGCTGACAATCACTGACACTCCTTGGCTTGCAGACGCATCGTTCTGGTCCTTTGTGTTCACATGTTGTTCGCCCTATGTGCCTTCACATGGTCTTCCCTACGTGCATATCTATTTCCGCGTCCAAATATCCCTTTTGTGTAAGGATATTAGTCATATTAGGTTATGGATCATCCTAATGATCTCGTTTTTATTACATCTTTAAAGACTGTTTCCATATAAGGTCACATTTAGAGGTAGTGGGGTTAGGACTTTAACATATTTTTTGCGGGGATACAATTCAACCCAAAACAGAAGCCCAGATACACAAAGCACAGTCCTTGATGTCAAAGAGATTCCCTTGGGGTTTTTTTTTTGGTGTGTGTGTGTGGCAGGGGGAGATTAGCTGTACAGCATTAACGGTTCTCTAAAACATCAAGCAAGGTCTTTACATAAATGTCCTTGCCAGGTCTGAGGAGAAAGATCACTTTGAAAGAGGAGAATATGGAGGGAATATGATTGTAGGCTCCTGTTGTCTAACAACATAGAGGACAATTTCCGGTGTATACTAGGAAGTATTTTTAAAAAGCTTACAATAAATTACATTTAGTGTCCATTCCATATTTGGCATGTCTCTGTACACTCCTATCTCCACAGTTTCCTTCAAGCACTCTTTTCCTGCTTTTTTTCCATAATACTAAACACAATCTACATATTATATAGTTAATTGTTTATCTACCCCTAGTTATTTGAAAGTAAGACCCTTGTCTTTCTTTTTCCTTTTTTTGGTATTTGTTGATTTTCTTTTTTAAAAAAATTGTTATTCTATTATAGTTGTCCCGATTTCCCTCCTTTGCCCCCTCCACTCAGCACACCCTCCACTCCCAGAGTCAATCCCCACACTGTTGTCCATGTCCGTGGGTCATTCATACATGTTCCTTGCCTAGTCCCTTCCCCTTCTTTTCAACATTATCCCCCTTCCCCCTCCCCTCGGGCCACTGTCAGTCTGCTCTATATTTCCATGTCTCTGGTTTTATTTTGCTCATTAGTTTATTTTATTCATTAGATTCCTCTTAGAAGTGAGATCACATGGTATTTGTCTTTCACCCACTGGCTCATTTCACTTAGCATAATGCTTTCCTGTTCCATCCACACTGTCGTGAAGGGTAGGAGCTCCTTCTTTCTTTCTGCTATGTAGTATTCCATTGTGTAAATATACCAAAGTCCTTGTCTTTCTTACCCATCCCTGTGTCCCTGGTGATTATATCAGAGTCTAGTACATAGTAGGTGCTCAATAAATATTTGATCATTGAATGAACAAATGAATGATCCCAGTGCATCACTTGAAGCAGCGGCTTGTCAGATGGTTTCTTTCACTTTCTTTTCCTAAAAGGGATTAGGAAGGCACATCGACCTTTGGGCTTAGCAATCATCCCTAAACGGTGAGAGAGTCTCCTTACTGTGTACTAATTTAGGGGATTGAAAGTAATGCTGCTAAGTAATTAAAGTTCTAAAGATGGTGGCGAGCCCTTCCCATGGTAGCCAGGCACTGGCCTGTCAGGTGACAGGAGAAACAGAATTTGGCTGCCAGGACTCATTTGTGTAATTTCATTCCTTTTTATCCCTTGGCTCTTCTCCATAAGTTAAAAGCCTATGTTGCAGCAAACCCCTGCAATTTTCACAGCATGACAGTAAAAAGGAATTGCGTGACCCGAAAGCTTTGCAGTACAGCACAAATGGAGGGGTTCTGCAGCGGCTCAGTTCCTGTTCTTTCATTTCACTCTCAGACAATGGCACAATTACAAGCAATTGCTTATTAGGTGTTTGAAAACTATTATTAAAAGTACCATTTACCAAAAGTAATTTAATGAAATCAGTCATGATTGTTCCCTGAACTGAAGTTTTCTGATTTTCCCACATTTAGATGACTCCACTGAAATTATTTAGCAAATGAATGAATAAAAACACATAGACAAACGTCTCTGTGCAGTTGGTGGAAATGCAGGGCATCAATACTGAAGGGTACGTGTCTTTAGTGATTGATAAAAAGTAAGCTGACATTTTGGCTTGATAGAATGCAAAATATTATTACAAAGGAAAATAAGATATTTTAAGGCTCAAGAATACATTTATTATTTTGACTAGGAGTTGATAAAAATTGTAAATTTCTGATGTTGATTAATGGCTTTTTTTAACTGCCAAATAAATATTATAGTAATTAAGCAAGTTTTCACCAATTTGGATGAGGGAAGTTTTTTAATTTTTTAAAACTCTAATTTCTAAGATAGTTTTAAAGAAATGGAGTTTCTTTACTTTTTCATACACATAGTAGCTACATAGGCCAACAAACTATTGCCATGTCTGTATATTGTCTGTAAATTGATGAGAATGATTTATAATTAACACCTGAATTGTTTGTAAATTGATACTCTAATGGGGTTTAAACGTTCCTCCTCACTTTTATTAATATTTTATCAGTTTAACAGTCCTATCCCTATGTATTTTATTGTCCTTTTAATCACATGCCTTTACTTTTCCCGTAAAAACTTGTTTATTTTTAAAAAATGAAGCAATACAGAAGTATAGCAAATGGGACATCACCTCAAAACCCATTATCCAGAACACCACCATTGACATTGGTGAATATCATTGCATGTGTCTTTCTATGCAAATGTACAAATGGCTAGATGACTGGCTAAATGCATAGAGTAGTTTTAGAAAAATGAGATCATATTGTACTCACTTTTAATTTTAAAAGAAGTATGTTGAAATTAACTGGAATTTAGCAGAAGAAAAAGAAGTCAGAGTAAAATTGAAAAAATTGTTGAGGATGAGCAAAAAATATATTCAAGTATATTTTAATGTTTTTTTAAGCTCTACTGGAGATTTTTTAGACAGTACTTGTTACTTATTATTATTTTTTTCAAGTCTATTAGCATTTAAAGTGACTTCTAAAAATCCTAATTCCCACAACTGTCTAGTTTTAATTCTTTATTTAAAAGCATTAGTGCGTACCATTATTTTTTTGGCCACAACTTCTCCATCCCTAAATTCTATTTGGATTAATCTCCTAGTTGACTGGTTGCTTCGTCAAGTAATTTTTTTCAGGTAGGGCTCATGGTGGCCCTTGAATGAGTGCATGCTTGAAGAAGTCTTTTGACTTTATACACAAAGGACAACTTGAGTGGTTATAAAATTTTATGCCATGCTTTTCCCCCTCAGGATTGCAAAATGGCTCTACTATTTTCTTGCATTGAGTGTTTTCTTTCTTTTCACCGTGACTTCTTCGTTCATCTTTTGTCTGGCTAGATTTTATCACCAGATTTTTATAAGGATTCTCTATTCCCAAGATCCCTTTATGTTGAATGTTGCTATGGAGAGGTCTGAAGCCTGTCTAATATATTTCTTTACCTTTTCGAAATGCCCTTTCTCCCCCTTGTCTAGATGATGGAAGAATTCCAGAAGGCGGTAAGTAATGGCTTTTACTCTGAAGAGTTCAGTCTTGACTTTTCATTGGGCTGCGTATCCATCCTGTCAGTCCGATTCTGAACAGATAATGGGCATTGGAAGGAATTTTCAAGCTTTTAGTAACACTTTTTTCCCCTTAGTTCTATCTGTGAAGCTTGTGATTAGGTCAAATTCTTTGCTATTTCACCGTAGAATATCAGGGTCTTTTTTTCTCCCAATTGGTTTGGAAGTATTTGGTGTGAGGTTATATCCTTATGTTAATTTGCTGCTGATAATGTCACTACCCTTCTCATTGTTATTGTTTAAAATACTGTTGTTTTTCATTGCATAAAATAATTTTTCCTTTATTTGGCTGACTTCTCTGGAGGTAGAACATAATACTTATTTATCTGATTTTTGTCATCATTTGTTTTTAAAATTTTCAAACATACAGCAAAGATTAAAGAATTTTATAATGAACACTCTCATACTCACTTAATCAGTCAATGTGCAGTCAAGAGTCAGCGACCACATCTAAACTCTGAACAGGGACATTTAATGTACAGAATTGTTAACCAAGTACAAGCTGGTTAAGTATAAGCACTTCTCACATTAGTGCAGAACCATAAAAATGGCAGAGCATGCTGAAAGTTTGCAAAATAATCTTAGTAATTAATGGGGAAAATTACAATTACATTTAAGTTTTTGTCAAAAATATTTAAAAATTATCTCTTACTGTGTTTTATATGCATATGAGAATGAAAACATAGCAAAACTAGTATTTATGTAGCATGCTGTAATTTAAAAATTAGAAATACTGAATTATGAGAATGTTTTATTTCTTTGGAAAAACTTATCGTGAGTAGTTTGAATAGTTTATCCCTTTTTTATTGTTTACACTATTGCATGGATATGTCACAGTTTATTCATGCTCCTGTTAATGAACACTTGGGCTATTTCCAGTTTTTAGCTGTTGTGAATAAAGCTGCCATGAACATTCTCGAATAATGTGTTCTTTAAAGGCAAGGTCAAATCTCTGTCTGTGTGTGTGCTTTCTTACAAAGTCCTGTATGTGAATGGTAATGCAGGGAATTGTGTTCTAACACAGGGAGCATTATCCCTATTCTGAAACTTAAAAAAAAGTTTTACCTATGTTTATGGATCAAGCTAGGGAAAAGCAATTGAATCCATCAAAGGTAATTGGCTGAATCAGTGTTCTTCCTCACAAATGGGTGTGTATGTGTAGATATTCCTCAATTCTGTTCTTACTTCTCATTTGTTTTAATTATATTTTTCTCCTTTGAAGAGTAACATACAGAACAATTGTAAACAGACATATACACTGGAAATGTACTTTTCTTTTCATCAAATTTTCCTTTAATACTTTTAATAGTCATTCTCTTACAGTCATACACTACGTGCATTATTGGGAATTTACTCTTAAAAAATAAATTTAGTGTTTTTATTATTTATCTATCTATTTATTTATTTATTTTTATCATTGTTCAAATACAGTTGTCACCATTTTTCCCCATTACTCTCTCCCTGCCTTACCCACACCCACCTTCCACTTTCAATCCTCCCCCACAGCCCACCCCCTGTTGTCTTTGTTCATGGGTTCTTTATACATGTCCCATGTTCCTATGCATGGGAATCTTCCCTCTTCATGGAATTTTTGGAATAGTCTGAGAAGGATAGGGGATAACCCTTCCTGAAATGTTTTGTAAAATTCTCCCGTGAAACCATTTGGTCCAGGGCTTTTGTGTGCTGGGAGTGTTTTGATTACTGCTTCAATTTCATCAGCTGTTATTTGTCTATTCAGATGTTTTGCTTCTTCTTCATTCGGTTTTGGAAGATTGTATTTTTTTTTTGGAATTTTTTCCATTTCACCCAGGTTTTCAAATTTCTTCACATAGTTGTTTGTAGTAATTTCTTACAATCCTTTGTGTTTCTGTGGTATCAGTTGTAATCCCTCCTCTTTCATTTTTGGTTTTATTTATTTGGGTCCTCTCCTTTTTTTTCTTGATGAGTCTGCTTAAAGGCTTGTTGATTTTGTTTATCTTTTAAAGAATCAGCTCCTGGATTTATTGATCCTTTGAATTGTTCTTTTGGTCTCTATGTCATTTAATTCTGCTCTGATCTTGATTATTTCCTTCCTTCTACTCACTCTGGGCGTTCTTTGTTGTTGTTCCTCCAGTTCTTGTAGATGTAGGGTTAGATTGTTTATTTGAAATGTTTCTATCTTTTTTTTTGGTAGTCCTGTATCACTATGAATTTCCCTCTCAGGACTGCCTTGCTATGTCCCACAGGTTTTGGACTGTTGTGTGTTCATTTTCATTTGTTTCCAGAAACTTTTTGATTTTCTCCTTGATTTCATTCTTAACCCATTCATTGTTTAATAGCATGCTATTCAATCTCTATGAATTTGAATGTTTTTGAGTTTTTCTTCTTGAGGTTGGTTTCTAGTTTCAGGCCCTTTTGGTCCAAGAAAATGCTTGATATCATTTCTATTTTCTTGAATTTGTTGAGGCTTGTTTTGTGTCCTATCATGTGGTCTATCTTTGAAAATGTTCCATGTACATTTGAAAAGAACATGTATTTTGCTTCTTTGGAATGAAAGGTTTTATGTATATCAGTTAAGTCCATTTGATCTAGGGCATTGTTTAATGTCACAATATCCTTGTTGATATTTTTGGAAGATTTGTCCATTGTTGACAGTGAGGTGTTAAAATCTCCTAATACAAAGTGTTGTTGTCAATATCTTTTTTGAAGTCCTCCAAGGTTTTCCTTACATATTTGAGTGCTCCTATGTTGGGTGCATATATGTTTAGAATGTTTATGTCTTCTTGATGGATTCTACCCTTAAGTATTATGAAGAGTCCTTCTGTGTCTCTTTTTATGGTCTTTGTCTTGAAGTCTATTTTATCTGATATAAGTATTGCTACATCAGTTTTTTTCTCCTGTCCATTTACTTGGAAAATTTGTTTCCAGCCCTTCACTTGCAGTCTGTGCAGATCTTTTGTTCTGAGGTGGGTCACTTGTAGGCAGCATATGTGTGGCTCATGTTTTCTTATCCATTCAGCTGTCCTATTGTCTTTTGATTGGAGCATTTAATGAGTTTACATTTAAGGTTATTATTGATAGATACTTATTCATTTTTCCTCCTTTGTATCTGTGTTCCTCTCTCTCCCTCACTCTTTTTCTTCCTCTTCTTAGAGCAGTCCCTTTAGCATATCTTGCAATGCTGGTTTGCTGGAGATGTATTCTTCCAGCCTTCTTTTGTGTGGGAAACTTCTTATTTGGCCTTCCATTTTAATTTACAGCCTTGCTGGGTAGCGTAGTCTCAATTGCAGGCCTTTGCTTTTCATTACTTGGAATAATTCTTGCCATTCCCTTGTGGCTTGTGAAGTGTCTGTTGAGAAATCAGCTGCTAGCCTTATTGGAGCTCCCTTGTACGTTACTTTCTGTTTCTCCCTTGCTGCCTTTATGATTCTCTCTTTGTCTTTAAAATTAGGCATTTTAATTATGATGTGTCTTGGAGTGGGCCTCTTTGGGTTCATCTTGACTGGGAGCCTATCTGCTTCCTGGACTTGCGTAGCTTTTCCCCTCTATCCAGGTTAGGGAAGTTTTCTGTCATTATTTTTTCAAACATGTTTTCTGTCCATTGCTCCTTTTCTTCTCCTTCTGGCATTCCTATAATTTGAATGTTGTTGCGTTTCATTTTGTCCTTCTTTTCTGTTAGGATATCTTCATAGCTTTTGAGTCCTTTTTCATGCAGGTGCTCTACCTGGGTATTTCTTCCTACCTTGTCTTCCAGCTCATTAATGCAGTCCTCTGCTTCATCGAGCCTGCTTGTAATTACTTCTAGTGTATTTTTTATTTCAGATGTTGTATTCTTCATTTTTCTTGGTTCTTATTTATAGTTTCTATTTCCTTTTTCATACTGTTGTAGTCTCCACTCAGGTCCTTGTAGTTGTCTGTGACTTCCTTGAGCATCCTTTTAATCATTTCTTGAATTCCATATCTGACAGTTTGCTTGCCTCTATTTCATTTAGCTCTTTTACTGGGGAATATTCCATTCTTTTCTTTTGTGGGTTATTTCTTTGTCTCCCCATTTTAGGTGACTATTTTTGTGTGTTTCTGCAATTCCAGATGCTCTGCTTTGCCAGCTGTCTTCATAGGATGAACTTCTGTGGTAGAGATTCCGTGGAACTCAATGGTGCGGCTTCTTTGATCTCCTTGTCTGGATGCTCTAGTGTGGGCATCCATTTGTTCCTTTCTTCCATTTGTATGGGATCTCATGTTTCACTTGGGCTTTACCTGTTGGTGGCTCCTTTGTTGGTGGTTTCCTGCCCCCCAGCAGGTTTGCTGGTATTCACAGCTCCCAGCTTGTCTTGCATGCTGTTTTACAGGTGTTGGTTAACAAAGCAGCATTACCAGACAACAAACCTATGCCAGCAAAAAGACCCCCCCAGCACATCAGCAGTCCCAACCACAAGTGAACTAAGATTAATAAGGGTGAAGAGAGATTGTGGATATTATAAGATATGACAAAGGGAATACGAGATGACTAAAAGAGCCAAAAATATTGTTTTGTGGTAGGAGGGAGGATAATTGATAAGAGTTGAGATAGAACCAAGGTGAAGAATGGGGGAAAGCAAAATTTACAATGTAAGTAAAACACAAAAGGGTGATGGGAACAAAGGGGTACAAAGAGGGAAGAGCATACCATGAAGTTTGAAGTAAAGTTGAAAAGGTGATGGACCAATGGGAGCAAAATTGCAGAAAAACCACAGCAGGGTTGATAGCAGTGACTGCTAAATGAAGTTTAATGAATTTGGGATGGGAATAAAACCATTGTATAAAAGCAGAAGGTGAAGGCATGATGTCTACAGTAAAGAAAAATGATTATGAGAGCATGGGGAAAGCAAGCTAACAAGACTAAGGAATAAAACACTGGTTGAGAGAGGAGGAATAAAGAAAGAAAAGAAAAAGAAAAAAGGGGGAGAGAAAACAGTGAAATAAAATTTCTTACTCAACTGATCATGGGCAGGGCGAAGGCATAATGGAGTAAGAGAGCAGGAGAGTATGCTATGGGACTTAAAGTACAAAGAAGTAGTGAACAAATAAGAGTTCCTTTGGAGAAGTACGGCAATAACCATGCTATTTCACACAACTAGCCACTGCTTATAAAAGGTGAAAAACAAATAAGACTCTTTTTACTTTTATTTATTTAATTATTAAAAGAATTTTAAAAATTATTTTTAGAGAGAAGGCAGGGGAGAGAGAAAGAGAGAAACATTAATGTGCGGTTGCCTTTCATGTGCCTGCAACCCAGGCATGTGCTTTACACTGAGAATCGCATCCATGACCCTTTTGGTTCAGAGGCCCACACTCAATCTGCTGAGCCACACCAGCCAGGGTGAAACAAGACTCTTTTGGGGAAGGAAAAAGAATGTGAGCTGACTTAAGAAAGAAGAGTGCTTATGCGAGGTTAGATGGAGGAGAATAGTGAGAGTAAGGGGTAGAAACTTGGCGCACTGTGACAGAAAATAAAGTTAACCACAACAGTAATAAAGCTCAGGAAGATGGCAAAATGGATTAAGACCAGGGAAGGGTGCCATGTGGGATTTGGAATAACAATAGTATGATAGGAAATATATAATATGAAAAAAAGAATAAGAAGTAAAAGACCAAGACTAGTATATTATTTGGAATACGAGTGAAGTTAAAGAAGAAGAATTAAAATGCAATATGAAAGGGAGAATAAAAAAACAAATCAAACAACAGAAACAAACAAACAAAGCAGAAAATAAATATAAAGAAGAGAAATAATTAAACATGCAAATTCTGAAGGATAGCAAAGTGAAATTTGTCTGATGTCTTGGTGTTGGCATTCTGACTTCTTTCTGGTTACATCACTGGTTTTGTCACAGCTCCAGGTCTTATTGCCTTAGTCTTGAAAAAAAAAAAGCCTCTTGCTGATTTTATGCCTGCCAAAACTGTTTTGCAGCTATTACAGGACCTCACAGGCAGAGGGGGGCTGGGCCCCTTCCCCTCCGTTCCCTCCTCTCCCCTCCTCTCCCCTCCCCTTCCCTTGCCTTGCCTTGCCTTCCCTTCCCTTCCATTCCCTTCAGTTGCCTTGCCTTCCT
>PVKM010000426.1:0-62068 GCA_004027735.1 Carollia perspicillata
GAGGAAGGAAAGAGCCAGGGATAAATTCTAGTAGATGCCTTGATTACTAAAATTGTCCACCTTCATTTTTAGTACTTCTCAAACATCACTGTACTCATGAATTCCCTGGGAATCATATGAATAATGCAAATTCAGATTCAGGATATCTGGATGAGGGCTGAAGATTTTTCACTTCTAACAACACCCAGATGGGGGTGATGATACACATAGTATGAGTAGCAAAGCTACTAAAGGAATTCATCAGTCTTAAAATGGACTTACAACCAACAGAAGATAGATAATTACTTAGATTAAAAAAAACAAGCACTTCAGTTTATGGGATATATTAGATACTAAAAAGCAACTGTGCTTTCACAATATCAAAACAGTTCCACAGCTAAAATAGCCCAGAATATACAATGACATTCATTTTCCTCCTAAGTCTATCGGTATTGTAAAGAAATTAAAACAAAGTACATTAGGATCTCAATAGTGCTTTCCAAATAGAAGTTCAGATTTGGGAGCAATTTTCTCCTCTCTAAATAGACCATTAGCAGCATTAAGGAGGTAAAGGAAATATCAGCTGAAAGGTAGAGAATGTTTCATTTATAGGCACCTGATAAATAAGTGGGCAAAGCACAACTTGTCCATTTAACATGCAGATAAGAGCTAGGATTATTAGGAAGCTGTTATCTATAGATAAAGGCATTTGCTTCTCACTGTCTCTGTGCTCTTACCCCCCAGACACAACACTATAAATTAAAGATGTATTGGTGAAATAACAGGTAACAGAAGTACAGATCCAGCAACCTGTCATTTTGAAAGGAAATGTGGCTGCAAAGAGCCTAGGAGAAGAGCAGTTTGATGCAAAAGCCCCAGTGAAGAATTTGACTTCCAAGATATAATTCAGAGGAACATTAGTCTCCCACAAAGATTTACAGAACTACAAAAACAACCACAAAGCAGATAAAAAGAAGAGTGTGTTCACTGGTGCTTCAGAGGGCCAGACATTTGCCAAAGGCAAGGAGTAAGAGGCCTTTGGGATACTCAAGACTGATTCTTCCAGGCCACTGATTCCAACTTGATAGTTTGTGTTTAACAATTTAAAGATTCAAAGTTCCACATGAGACCAACATTGAGTTCTTCACCACTTAAGTCAGTCTGATTTTCCATGCCACTTGAGAACTACCGACAGCTGTCTTTTTCTTTAAACCAAGTCTCTTTCAGCATGCATGGAACCAGTTGGAGTGAATAAAAATAACTGTCTTCAATTAACTATGTATCACTAATGTAACACTAGTTTTGTTCTATTTTTAAACTTGACAAAGATAAAATGCTGATAATTACACTTCAATGAGCAAACCTCAGCTCAAGCTATGAACTAAAACATTTCAGAACACATGTAAGAGAGCTCTATGAAAAGAGATATTTAAAGAAACAGGTAGGAATGACATTGGAATCTAATACTCAAGAGATGACAGATATTAGAAGTATATTTGAAATACCAGACACACCAGGAAAAATCCTCACTTATATTCCTGTAAAAAAAAATTACACTTTGCTTCATTCAAAGCCATGGGAGGAAGAAAATGAAAAAAAAAAAGCTATTTTCTGATACAGATCAGAAGTTCTTCAGACAAAGGAACAAAAAGGGCTATTTGTCCCAGGAATGCCACTTCTAGGAATCTACACTAAGGAAACACTTGCAATACAAAAATGCATGTGCACAGAATTGTTCATTGCAAAACTGTTTGCAAATACAAACTATTGGAAACAACCTAAATGCCAATATATAGGATGGTGCTTAAATAAACTATGGCAAAGCCATACAACAGGCTGTTATAAAGATCTCTATGAAGTGATGTGTTGCAGCAAAAGAAGTCAAGTGTAAATATATATCTATGGTATGTTATACTTCATGTAAGAAAAAAGGGAATATAATAATACATTCATAAATCTCCTCATTTTGCAAAAGAAATACTGCAAAGGTAAACCAGAAACTAAAGAAGTTGGTTATCTAAGGGGGTGGATTGGAAGGGATGGGACAATGGGAATGGATAGTAGGGATGAAGAGGGAGTGATACTTACTAGTATACCTTTTCGTGTAGTCCTGACTCTGAGAACTATAGTAATGTTTAACATACCAAAAATGTAAATAATCAAAGTCAAACAGAATGTTTGTGTTTTAGGGTAAGAGGGTAAACTGGAATATAAACACTAACAAAAGAACTCAATTGTGTCACAAGTAAATAATATAGCCACACTGAAGGAGGTGGGGAAGAAAAGAACTAGCTTTGTAAGTACAAAAACAGTATTTTGATGGGATTGTACTGTAAGTTAAGACAAACAGCAAATGAATGTGTTTCCCACAAAGGAATAAGTTAGCAATTTTGAAACTATTTATGTGTATACTAAAATTAAAGAAATCAGTTAATGTATTTACTTATATTAACAATACTGAGAGCTAGATTTCTCACTATCAGAGAAAGAAGTCTACTGTTGTGCTAGAATCAAAGGTATCAGTATGAGCTCCTGATTTTGAGTGACAGATAGACAGAAGAAAGGAAGAAAGAAGGAAGGATAGGGAGAAACAGAGAGAGGCAGGAGGGAGACGGGGAGAGAGAAAAGAAATAAAACAAATGTATTTGCATGGTTAGTATATTTACATATGTGTCCTAACCACTGAGAGGGCCTAGAAGCAATGATATTCCAGCATCAAACGACCACAATAGGCCCTAATTTCTAAATACCGCTCTGTAATAAAAAGAACCAAGAAAGGGTGAGAACATAAAAAAAAAAAAAAAAGATCTGTAGAAACACTGGCCAGAATTTCCCAAAGTTTCCACAAACAATAAGCTCTTTATTGGAAAAGGAGAATCTTTTCAACAAATGGTATTGGAATGACTGGATATCAATATGAAAAAATAAATAAATAAACTCTGATCTATACTTTGCACCATATACAAAACCCAACCAAAATGGATTATAGACTTAAAGGTAGAAAGAAGTATAAAACATCTAGGAGAAAACATTTATGATTTGCAGTTAGGCAAAGATTTCTTAGATATGAAAGCAAAAGCATGATCTTAGAGGAAGAAATTGATAACTTTAAGTTCACCAAGATGAAAAAGTTTAGCTTTTCTAAAGGCACTACTAAGAGAATAAAAAGTAAGCGGCAGACTAGAAGAAAACATTTGTGATTTATATGTCTAATAAAGGGCTTATATCCAAAACATATCAAGAACTGTCAACAATCAATTGTAAGAAAATAGAGACAACTGTATTTGAACAACAATAAAAAAATAAAATATTGCTACATTTAAGAAAAAGAAAATAGCCCTCTAAAAAATAATGGGCAAAAGATTTGAAGACATTTCACCAAAAATGTATGTAGATGCAAAGAAACACATGAGAAATGTTCAACATCTTTAAACATTAGAGAAATACAAAATAAAACTGCAAAGAGATACCACTACACATCTATTAAAATAAATAAAATTTCAATAATTACCATACCTAGTGTTGGTGAGGATATGGAGAAACTGGAACTATAGATGTAAATGTAAAATAGTACAACCACTTTGGAGAACAGTTTGGTAGTTTCTGGAAAACTTAAATGCCTACCATATGATCCAGCCATTCCAGTGCTAGGTATTTACACAAGCAAAATGAAAGTATATGTCCATAATAACATTTGTATATAAACATACATAGCAACTTTATTCCTAATTGACAAAAATTTGAAAAAGCACAAATGTCCATGAACAGATGAATGGGTAAACAAATGAAGATACATCCATTTAATGAAAAATTACTCCGGAATAAAAATGAATCAACTTGAAATGAAATTAAAGTGAAAATGAAGTGAAATAAATATATATTGCTATATGGGTTTATCTCAAATAATTGTGTGAAGTGAAAAATGTCAGACAAGAAGTATCAATATATATTGAATGATTCCATGTATGTCAATTTCTGGAAAATGCAAATGATAGGGGTAGAAAGCAAACCAGTGGTTACCTGGGAATGGGGAATGGGAAGTGGCACGATGATAGATTACGAAGGGCACAGGAACATGTGGGCATGGTAGATACACTCACTTTCTTAATTGTGGGGATAGTTTCCCCAGTATACATGTATGCCTAAACTTAAACTGTATACTTTAAATAGGTTCAGTTTACTGTATGTTAATTATACCTCAATAAAGTTGTTAAAACAATTAAAGAAGCAAACAAATATGTGTGGCAAAATCCTACCTTTTATCTCTACGTTTATAGCATGCCTTCCACCACAGGAATACAACCTTCCTGAGGGCAACATCTATCTTACACATTCATGGCTAGGCAAACAGACATGAAGCATTCCCAGTAAAACATGTCCATGGCATTGCAAAATTAAGGAGAAGACTTAAAACACATTATTAATTAGGAAATTTTGATCAAGGACTTAAGTAGCAAAGACTAACAACTTTCTGCAATTAGCAGTGATGACGTTAATACAATAAAGTAATATTTCAACCCAGTTCATGAGTTTGGAGGCAATTAGAATAAAAGGGGTGAAAAGGGTCATAGACATGGTAGAGAAAAGCTGAATCCAGACAAGACCAGAAATTCTCAGAATAATGTTTTAGGATTATGCCCATTTAGGTCCTTATGGAGAAGTAAATGGGCATTAATGCCAACCTACTTTATACCAATATAGCTATATATGAATTCACTTTTTATTTTATCAGATCCATAACTTATATGACTCCTACCTCATAAATTACAAGCAAAATGAAATATTAGGTAATCTGCAACAAAAAATGGATTGATAGCTTTACTCTATAAATACTTGTAAAACAATAAAACACCACTACCAGTAAAACAGCCGTTGTAAAGGAACAGACAATTCATAAAATAAACACAGATTTTAAAGTTTTACCTTACAATTAAATATACATATAATTTGCCATTTTAGCCCTGGCTGGTGTGGTTCAGTGGATTGAACGCTGGCCTGGGAACCAAAGGGTCACTGGTTTGATTGCCAGTCAGGGCACATGCCCGGGTTGCAGGCCGGGTCCCTAGTGGGGGACACATAGGAGGCAACCACACACTGATGTTTCTCTCCCTCTCTTTCTCCCTCCTTTCTCTGACAATAAAATAAAACTCTTAAAAAATATAATTTGCCATTTTAAATCTATGAATTCTAAAATTTAAAAAATCTTTGTAAATGGCAATAATGTGCTATCATTCGTATTTTCTTATATGTTTGCAGGGGGATATTGGTAAACATCCTTTCTGAAAGCTCTTGTAGCAAAAGTTTTCAATATTTAAAAATATTCACACCGTTCTGCCAGGAACTTAGCTTAAGCAAATAATGAAATGTGAAGCTGAAGATTTAAGTGCAAGGCTGTTAATCACAATCTTCTATTAGCGAAAAACTAGAAATAATCTCATATACAACAACAGGAAAACTGTTAAATAAGTGAACCTCAAGATGGAAAAATGCATGAAAATTTCATGCTATTTTTAAAGAATTTATAAAGACATGGGAAAATTCTGATTGAATCAAAAATATCAGATCACCAATCTGTTTAAGACAGCATGATTCCAAATCTGTCTCATTCCTCCAGATTTTTAAAGTTTTGCACTGCTAATTAAGTGCATTCACTAGCTTGTGACCTATTAAATTCTCATTGCCAAATATGTGGTTAACCAACTAAGGGCTTGAGCACCACCAAACAGAAATTCTGAACTCAGAATATTCACGCGATTCTTCTAATGCTAACCTGGCCTTGGCTTGGGGGCTAAATAACCACAAACCGATTAGCAAAACATCCTCCATATCAAGAGGGACAGTGAAAGTAAATGGTAGAGAAGAGTAAGTAGTGATGAAAAATAGGGACAGATGGAGACTTAAGTGTCTAAGATTTTTGTCCCTGTTCTAGCCCATTCTCAATAAACTGGGACCATTCTATCAATACCATCTTGCACACAAAGATAAGGCCATTTCAAAATATCACTTCTTCAAGACAAGACACTTAGTCTTGGAACTTGATTGCCAGTGGGTAAGATGATACTTTGGGCTAAGAGGCCAAGGAAAAAGGGACTGAGAACAAACACACCCATAAGAAAGTCTTTTCTTAGCATTTGAAATGTGCTGAAAGAGTCCTGAATTTTTTAGATTGGAAGACTGCTTTCATCATGACTATTCTGAAATACTAAGGTTACCATGAGGGGGGACACAAATGATCCCAAGATTACATAGTGGAATTGGCAGAATGGTTCATTACTTCTTTCTCAAACAATTTTTGCCTGGTGCCTAAGGCCAAGAGAGGAAAACTAGCAAACATAGCATTTTAAATGTGTGGGTACATTTTTTTCCCTTTTCACAGACTACCATTTCAGTATTGTTGATATTTTGCCTAAAATAAACCCACAAATAAAACCAGCAAGATTCTGTTCTGACTGGGTGGCTCAGTTGGTTAAAGCATTGTCTCATGCACCAAAAGGTTGTGGGTTTGATTCCCAGTCAAGAAACATACCTAGGTTGTGGGTTCAATCCTGGTCAGTTGAAGCACATAAGGGAGGCAATGGCTCAATGTTTCTCTCGCACACTGATCTCTCTTTCCCCTCTCTCTCCCTCTCCCTTTCTCCTTCCTCTCTCTCTAAAATCAATAAAAATATATCCTTGTATGACAATAAAAAATAAATAAACCAGCAAGAAACCTATGGTGGTTCTGAGCCATAGCCTATAGCATTAAAATGTAGTTGAATACCTCTAAATGTTGCCATGCTCCATTTCTTACCTCATTCTTTTGCCATTACATATGAATTGTTATATTCTCATTAGAGCACAATAATATGAACACAGATCAAGAGTACTTACTGCTGACTGTAGGGGCCCAGCGGCCATAAGGGGTTAAGGAGAGGGTTTCTCACCGCGGGAGTAGTGATAGAAACCTGGTTTCTAGCCTCAAGGCCGTTCTGGGTCCAGACTGCCTCCCAACTGCTGATTATCTGGTTGTTCCCATGTGCAGGGGGAAGGCATGGCCTTCTTTGCAGGTGCAAGGAAGTATGTTTTATGAGAACCTTGTCCTGTGGGAATTTGTAAGCTTTATCTCAAGGACATGACTGTTATATGCCCTGTAGCTTTTGAGGCACTGTGTTTAAAAGCTTTGGTCTTCTTCAATAAACTCGCCATGACCAGCTGAGTCTTGGACCTCTCTATTATTTTTCATCCCTCACCCTGACTTACAACCCCCTGCCGCAGCGGGCTGCGACAGCTGACCACTTTGCCTCCAAGTTTTCTGTTTCAACTTGAGGTACATTAAGAAACTCCCTATGAAACCCTGCATATGAATACCACCTTGACTGGAAAAGAAACTAAAGGGGATAAAAGAAAACACCTGCCAAGCACTCAGACTCACTTATCAATCCAAGTCTCATCTCAAATAATCTCCCAAATTCCAATTACAGCAATCAGTGGTTAAGGCAAAGTTCCCCCACTCCCACCCCCTGAGAAGGTGGTTCAGCAACGTAAGCAAGGGTATCCATTCACTTCACCACAGACAACTGCTACTACTTACCAAAATTAAACTCAACCACAAAAAAGCCAACATTCTAGAAATTCTTTAGAAGAGGCAAATATATTCTGTGTTTGCTATCAAGCACCCAGGCTTATTTTTACCTGCATAAACAAAAAATGTACAAAATGCAAAAGGAATCCAGAAATTTCTGGACGTACAACTCAGTACTATATTATAATCATGGCTAATACAAATTTTCTATTTTAGAATGTACAATGATCCTCTAAGCCAATCATTCAGAGGTCTAAATGTGACCCTCAACTAAAATAAACCACCCACCAGATTAATATTATAATAGAGTAAAATTTAGAACTCAGCTCAAGGGCATTCTCCTTCATGAATTACCATATACACCCATCAGTCACAAGCTACCCATCAGTATCTGAAATACTTTGTTTCTTTCTTTCCTGGAATATAATATCATTTAGTGAATACATATTTGAAATTACAGAATTAAAATTTAAACATATTAAAGGTGACTGCACAACTGTACACATTTGTCAAAATTCATCAAACCACATACTTAAAATTGGCAAATTTTATTACATATATGTGTTGTGTATGTGTATGTGTGTATAATCTTGCCAACAAAGCTGATTAAACAATATTAATCATATTAGAACCTCATGGAACATGAATGTGAACTGATAATTCCCTCATAAAACATGGAAATAACAGTGACTGGGGAGGAAACAGAGGAAAAAGAAACTTGTTTATACCAGAGGAGCATTTCTCAACCTCAACGCTACTAACATTTGGGGGTGGATACTTCTTTGTTGTGGGGGCTGTCTTGAGGCTTATAAGATGTTTAACAGCATTCCTCTACCCACTGGATGCCAGCTGCATCTTTTCTCCTCAGTTGTGACAACTGAAAATGTTTCCAGACACTGGCAAAAATGTCCTGAGGGCAGGGGACAAAACTTCCCCAGGTTGAGAGCCTCTGTATTAGATCCCTAGAACCAGATCTATTATGTAAATTAAGCTGAAGTGGGTGGTGGTGTAAATTAACAATCCCAGAAAAAGAAAAAAATATGCAGAATGTTGATGACTTCAGGGTAATTTAGGACACTTTCAAATGCAGGCAATCAATGTAACCAATGCCTTCCTCCATAGCCAATGAGGACAGGCAAATCTGGAAACATCTCAAGTATTATTTTTCAACATGGCATTAAATTTAGGTGTGGGATTTCATAGCCATAAATCATCACCATTGACCAACTCTCTCAATAGCGTCATAAATTGGTCATTTGTTCCAGTAAAACATAAGGGAATTAAATAATTGATTATATATATATATTCTGAGGAGAAGATGCAAATATGCACTAGACTTTTAAGAAATTATTTTTTAAGAAATTGACTTTTTAAAACCCAGGTTCCTAAGCTCAACATTTAGTCAACTTAAAAGAAAAAAATCTATACTATTTCTGCCTACAAATTAAACTAACAAAATGCACATTAAACAAAGCTGTATGTGAAAGACATTTGGTAAATAGCTAATTTGATCTAGTTCATCTCCTAACCTATGAGATACCAGGTTAAAAGAAATAAACTGTTGAATAATTCCACATTTGAAAATGTATTCCAAAGAAACTGACCACCAAAAGAAATTAGATAAAATATTCCAGACATTCCTGATATCAAATATTGCACAACTCCCAATTCTGTAACTGAGGTAAAGGAACAGACACAATGCATTATCAGACACCTAGATGACAGTCAAAACTTGAATTTCTATTCCAATGCCTGGTCTCCAAACTACTAAGTGGACCTGGAAGTAGTAAAGAGGACCCACTGAGCATTTCCAGAACTCTTTGTAAAAGTGCATGCATCAAGGTTAGGTAATGAAGCTAAGCTGCATGGTCCAGAAAAGCAAAGAAACAAGTGGAGTCAGATAGATAAATTACATGATTAACAATCACTACTTTGTATTATATACAAATTACTATTTATATGCAAATATTATATACAAATATAAGAAGCTATATTCATAAAACATTCTTAAAATTGAATTTATTAATAAAAAATCTTTCAAATCATAGGGACTAGGGAAAAAATAAGATGCCTTTTTAATTGAGAAATGAAATATTGCCCCCAAATTGATATAAGAAATGGGCAAAACATGAAAATATATATCCTCATTATTAACCTGGGAACACAGATTAAAAGAACCATAGTACTATTAAATATCCAGCAGATTGGAAAAAATATTGAGAAATTTAGCAAGATCAAGTGCTGGAGAAGATATGAAACAAATAGAATTCTCCCCAATCTACAATCACTTTAAAAAACAGTTCTGCAGTGTATTTTAAGTTAAAGATGAACCTACAACTTCACAAATGTTTAACAGGAAATAAAATAATGTCCATAGCAGCATTATTCATAAAGGCAAACTGAGGAGCACCCAAATGTCCAGTAACAGAATGGATAATTTATGGTATAGTCATACGATGAAATACTATAGTAATGAAAAGGAACAAATGTGGCCCCAAGCAGCAACATGGATAGATCTCATATAACATTAAGTGAAAGAAATCACAGAATACACAGAGTATTATTCTACTTACATAATGTTCAAAAATAGGCAAAAACAAAATAGAGAAGAAGTAGACCAGTGCACTCATAGGTGGTGCAGCTATAAGAAAACAAGGGAGTGGTAAATAAGTCTGCATAGACTTTCCCTACAGAATGAAGAAGAGAGAGAGGAGGATATGATAGAGGGTCACTCAGGTGACTTCTGAGGGTACTGAAATGTTTTGTTTCTTAACCTGGGAGGTTAGGTATATGAGTATTTGCATTTCAATTCTTTTTTACGCTATACATAAATATTTTCACAGTTGTTTGTTTCTCCCACAAGGGCTCAATTTTCCAAACACAAAGCAATTCTGATACATGCAAGTCCACACCTGAATCACATTAGCTGGCAAAACTAGAACTCAGTGTGTTTAGGATTATAATTATGTAGATATGAAGGTACAATGACAAAGACCACAGGTTACTTCAAAATGATGTGATGAAGTCATGCTCATCAGGGGCTTTTTCTTGTAGGAGTGCCTAAGTTCATAACTTCAAAACTATTTGATGCATGTTACACAACAAGTTAAATCCAAGGCTGGTGGTATCAAAACACTCAATGTTAAAAAAGAGGTGCAATTCGCAATGAATTTAGAATAACTGCAAGTCTCTGTATTCATGTTTAATAAGCAATTTCAGAAGGCAAATATACACAGTGGATTTGAGAGACTTAAAACTGTGTACACAGGTGTAGATGTGGACTGATTCTACAACAAATATTTATCAGCCACAGAAAATTTTAACTTGACAATTATATTTAATGGTAAAAAGTTTTTATTGCCATTATAAAGCAGGATACTACATTTTAAAAAATTAGTAGTATACTCATAAAAGGAAAAGAGTATATGTGTGAATAACCCATGAAGACATATCAGTTTGAGTAAGAGAAATAAATGGAGAAACTTCAAGGTTAGACATAAGTTTTAGAAAAGGGCAGAATGGCCCATACTATTTTCATTAGCTCAACCCAATCATAATTATATTTAACAATGAAGTTCTTTATATCATTGCCAAATATTAATTGCCCATGTGGTGGTTAACCAAGACAGTATTTTTCCATTTCTACTGCACTGTTTATATACCTCCCTTAAAAATAAACAAACAATAAAAACTCAGGTTTGTGTTTTTTTCATGCTAAAAGAATGGATAATTAGGAATACAAACCTGGTGTTGCTGCCAATGTCAGGGGAGAGGCAGGGTGGGAGGTGACAGTAATCCAAACCAGTAAACTGACTTCTAAGTTATCTGCTTCAGCACAGATAACTGGAATGATCAAGTTAACAATGATCAGCAAATAGTAAATAATACATTGATTTCTGCGTCATCTGGATTCTAAACTATGGATCCTCCTTATTCAGGTCTCAGCTCCAATGTTAACTCCTCAGGAATGCTTTCTGTGATCACTCTCAAGTAGGCCTCTACATCACCATCTTAAGAACATTTCCCTTCAGAGCACCTATCACTGCTGGAAATTGTCATATTTCTTTTCTTTTTATTGTTTGTTTTCCTCCTTTCCTAATAAATCATCTTGTTCATCCAGTTCACATTAAATCTCAGAAACTGGCATGTAACAGTCACTCGATGTTCCCACAATATTCCTTGAGTAAATGCAATGAATAAATAAGGAAGGCTGACAGGTAAGCAAATTAATTATTACTATATGAGTACTAAAAGGGATGGGCAAAGTTTAAAGTGGGCAGAGAGGAAAAAGACTGACTCTAGACTGGCAGGAAGAGAAAGGCTGTCAAGAAAGACAAGGCTTCCTGGGGAACTTGACATTGGAATTAAGCCTTGAAGACAAGTGATATTCTCCATGCAGAGGACCTGGAGCTGGTGACCAGAAGGAAGCTAGAATGGTGGTATTTGGGTGCACTGAGGATCATAAATGTATCTCGTATCATAAATGTAATGAGAAACAACTACCATTTTTATCACATTGTTTTATTTCAGAGAAATTATTTCAACAGAATTGATGGGATGAAATGAGGAGGCTGGGGTAGGGAAAACAGGAAAATGCTGTAGTGATCCAAGTAAGATAAAAGATAGGGGCCATAAGATGAAGAAAAGAAAAGTCATGGGAGAGCTATTTAAGAATTACAATTGCCCTGGCTGGTGTGGTTCATTGGATTGAGTACTGGTCTGCAAACCAAAGGGTTACTGCTTCAATTCCCAGTTGGGGCACACACTTGAACCAGATCCCAAGGGCCAGATCCCAAGTTGGGGGCATACAAGAGGCTACCACACATTAATGTTTCTCTCCCTCTTTTTCTCCTTCCCTTCCCCTCTCTCTAAAAATAAATTTAAAAAATCTTTAAAAAAAAACCAGAGCCCCGGCTGGTGTGGCTCAGTGGACTGAATGCTGGCTTGTGAACCAAAGGGTCACTGGTTCAGTCAGGACACATGCCTGGTTTGCAGGCCAGGTCCCCAGTGTGGGGTGCAGGAGAGGCAACCATACATTGATGTTTTTCTTCCTCTCTTTCTCTCTCCTTTCCACTCTCTGAAAAATAAATAAATAAAATCTTAAAACATAAAGAATTCTTCTTGCCATTCATAGGAGGACTGGTCAGATTATTGCCTACAAGCAAGCTCAGGTGAGAAAACATGTTCACGCCAGCTAAAAAACTTTTGCTTAGCAATTATGCCAATGAATGAGATTTATCTGTGTGTCTGTGTGTGGATTATATAACTGTATTTAAGCTAGTGTCAGCTCCACAGGAAAGTGCCTGATGATTCCTGCTGCTTTCCACTTTGTTTCTTCAAAGCAAAGAAAAACTGCATCTCTAGCAGCTTTTAATGCCTTGCCTTCTGTCTTGTTCAAAGTGGTTGGGAGCTTATAGCCATGGGAGGCAAGTTCACATCCTTACCATGTTTCATAGCAGCAGGAAAAATAATTCCTATAGAGTCTGGACCAGCAATTTGGTGTCTCTTAGGCATAACAATTTTTTAAATGACAGTGAAAAAATGATCTATCTCTATGAAAGTTTTCAGGAATACCTAGACAGCCACAAACTGAAGAGGGAAAGACATACACAGATCCAAACTTTGGAAAGCAAATTGGTCACTGCCCTGTTGTTCAGGAAGAGCACTAAGCCTGATAATTCAAGTCCTTAGACAGTCTTCAACCTCCACTATCTGTGAGCAATAAAATTCTCACTTGGCAAACTGAAGTTTTGAGCTGGGATGACAGGGCAAAAATGTTAAAAGATGACCATTGCCCTGATTTTCTACAAAGGAACCATGTAGAATAATTACTCCCACTAAATTTATAAACACTGACTGTTCTGGAAAACAGAGACTTCTCCTTTGTGCAAGAAGCCTTATGTTCTTTTCATCAGAGCTAATGGGAGCTAAAGCTGGAACTGAGGAGGACTTGTACTTCAGAGCAGTGTGGATTCTCAAAGAATATCTTCTATCCCATCTACAAAGACTCACCATGCAGAACGGTTCCTCTGGAAATCAAGCACCAGGCCCAGTGGTAGTTGGAGAGGTCCAAATCGAAGCCTCACTTAAACATGATCTTTGGCCAAACTCTGGACCTCAGGTTCCTCTTCTCAAAATTAGGAGTAGTAACTACTATCAGAGGTTGTTATGAGGATAAATAAGATAATGAACATGAAGTTTTTAATACTATCCTGGTCTTTTAGTAAATGTTCAATAACTCCAGTAGCTGCTATTAAAAATAATAATAACATCAATGTCACCATAACCTAATACAATTAACTGCATACAGTGGGTACTTTCTTGTTGCTGAGAGGACCATAACTTTCACTTTCCTCCATATGGACCACTCAGCCTTTTTCTCTTTTCCAGCAATAAATATCCATCTTGAGAAAAACCAGCTAAATCAGTAGTAAAAAGAATTTCTCTATCTCAGACCACTAAACAAATATCTAGAAGCTAACAGAGCCCATATCTGCATTGGATTTTTTTTTACTAAATATGAAAAACAGGACCAAAATATACAAAAAGCCTAATTGTTTCATGATCAGTATGTTACGCTAGTAACCCTCTCATGTGGTATGAAGAAAAAAATGTGTGTATCTATATATATGATATATATGATATATATATATATATAGTTACCAATGTTCACCAAAGCATCACTTCTTTACAAATAAACAGGAAATAAATGTTCATGGACAGGGAAATGGATGACTGGTGACATATCCATACAAAGTATGAACTAGATCAAAGGTTGGCAAACTTTTCTATAAACGGCAGATAGTAAATATTTTAGGCTTTCCATTCCATACAGTGTCTGGTGCAACTACGCAACTCTGCTGTTGTGGGGTAAAAATGGCCATGGACAATACATCAATTTTATTTACAAAAAGAGATGGCTAGCTAGATTTGGCCCATGGGCCACAGTTTTTCAACCCCTAAACTTGAACCACATCTATGAACATAGAAACATGTCAAATAATGCCTTAAAATTGTAAGTTTCAAAACAATATGTAAGGCATGATTTATTTATACAAAATTTAAAAATCTAAAAGCAATACTTTACAAAATTATACATATGCACATCTTAGTAACTGTTTAAGAATAGGCTCAACTGATAAACTCTGAATTTATGAGAAAAAGGATATATAGGAACATGAACTGTAAATTTTTCATATTTCTTTGAGGAAAAAGGAAAGAAGACTCATGGACATAAACAACAGTGTGGTGATTGCAGGGTGTGGTTTATAAAGGGACTAAATTGTAATGGAAAAAATACAATAAAAAAGAAAAGAAAACTAAATGGCCAAAGCAAATAAGGTGTAATGCCAAGATCTGATAAAGCTGGGTGGTACGTACAGAAGTAATCATATTATTCTCTGTCTTAGTATTATTTTTGAAATGTATCATGAAGACTTTCTTTAAATGCTTAACAGGAACAGGCGTTTTCCTTTTTTTCTGGCCTAAAATGCAAGTTAAATGTGGTTTTGTTCTGTATTAATTTAATCCAATTGCTAAAATGGACAAGGTCAAAGGACTGTTGGATTATAAATGAAACAATGTTGTGAAAACAGGTACTCCATTTTATAGAAACACACACACACACAAAACTATATGCTAGAAAATGTCTATAAAAGTTTGGATTTTAAAAGAGCATTTACTGTTTTCTTAATTACAAAAGTAATTCATGCTATATGTAGGGGGAGAAAAATAAAACCTTGGGAAATAAAGAAAAGTACAAAGAAAAAAGGATCCCATGAATTATCTTATCACCCCACTATAACCATTAACATTTTGATATGGGTCTCCCTCCAGGATTTGTTACATGCATTTTTTTCTTAACAAAAATGATATACCATTTATACATATTGCTTTGTAGATGGCTTATTTGAGCAGCTTTCTAATATTAGAATATCCATTTATATACTTTTAAAAAAGATTTTATTTACTTATTATTAGAGAAAGGAGAAGGGAGGGAGAAAGAGAGGGAAAGAAACACCAATGTGTGGTTGTCTCTTACGTGGCCCCCCACTGGGGACCTGGTCTGCAACTCAGGCATGTGCCCTGACTGGGAATCGAACCTGCGACCCTTTTTTTCACAGCCCACACTCGATCCCCTGAGCTACACCAGCCAGGGCATTTATATACTTTTCTTGTATTTTATCTCAAAATAATTATCATGCCAAATACACAGAGTTCACTCCTGACATTTAGTTTAAATGACTTTGATCCCACTTTCTGATGATGGAGAGAATTACATTTCCCCTCCATTGGTTATTCAGATGAAGTGAAAGCCCCCCAAAGTACTCATTGAGCCACTAGTCAGAGACCTGCCTATTCTAAGCCATTTATAAAAACTTCCAGGCTAGCTACCACTTCCATATACCATGACTATTTTATAAAGAATACAACATACAAAGCAATTACTTGTTTGTCCTCAAACATTTCTGAAGGATACAAACTAAAACAACTGCCAGCCTCACTTAGCAAATAGAACAGCTGGTGTTGAGGAGATTAATAAGTAACTTGGTCAAACAACTTGCCCCTACTCTGTAGCAGAACCTTCATCCCTTAAACAAGACTTACTGGAAACTCAGGCTTCAATTAGTGCTGCTAGCTAGATGCTTTGCTATACCTATACCTATTATCATCAAACAATTTAGCATCAACTGCATTTAACTCCAGGCTCACTGTGTAGTTGAAAAGAATACTGTTTATGATCTCATGCCTCTTACATGGACAAATGGCCTTTTCCCAACTTGCATCTTCACCCCAACCTCCTCTTTTAATTCTAAATCTGACTTTCTACCAGCTTCCAACATCCAATTAATCACCCTTCTTGGTTAGCCAAGGAGTGCTACTGTTAGGAAAAAGAATGGGCTGCTATAGAGCTGTCTATGAGCCTATACAATCTAGTGTCTTAGGAGTCCACTGGTGCCACTCAGCTGTTCACCACTCTCATAACTTAGACTTTCCCTGTTCCTGCAACTTCCACCAGTGTTTCATTCTCCTTCTGCCCCTACACTAGCTGTGTCTCTTGTATCTCAAGTTCAAATGCCTAAAAAAAGAACTGTTCCATTCAGATCTTGCAATCCTGATCATCTCAAGTTCCACTGACTAGCCTACAAGCAAATATCCAAGGGTCAAGTCCTTTCCCAGTCAATTAACTGTGACCATGGTAGAGGATGGGAAGAGTCAGGAAGTATAGAGATGGCCAAAAGTAAAGAATTGCCCAGGGCCACTTTGTCAGAATGTCTCTCCCCCACAAATGTGCAAGCTTCTAAGAGCTAGCCTATCTTTTAAATCTATTGTTATCTCCAACTACACACATGCAAAATGGTACATATCATGTTAGCCTCAAACAAGATTCTTCTGAGGTCTGCATTTCCATGAGGGCACCACCATGAAGGTTCTTCAAGCACATAACTCTGGGGTTCTCACTCACAAATATCCTTGCCACAACACAAAGTGGCTTTCCACTGTCTTCTGTTCTTCATTCCTATTGTCACCCCATATTAGACCTTTGTTCTCTGCTCGTTAACCTGGTTTTACTACTTCTTGTCATTTTTATTCCAACCTTACTCTTTCTAGATTAGTTTCATAAATATTTTCCAAAGTTACTATTCACTGCTCCAAATATGGCTTGGACCCCACCTCACCTCCACTCCTCCCCTTGCCAGTGAAAATAGGTCCAAAGCCCTAATCCATGAGGCCAATCCACAGTAAGGCTTATATGCCTACTTACTTCGATTTGTCACATGCTTTGTCTCTTATTACAGCTAAACTTACTCGTGTCTGAAACACAGAAACCATACTCCTTCCTCTAAACCTCTACATAGGCCACTTCCTCTATCCAATAGCCATCATTATCATCCTAGAGCACCACTTGTCAAAATCCCATCAATCTCTAAGACTGATTCTGTCCACATGACCTTTCTAAAGTCCCCAGCTAGAAGAGCTCTCCCTTCATCCCACTGCACTTAATTTAAACTTCTAGTACTTCTAGTCCAGTGCTATCCAATGGAGATATAACTTTAAATTTTCTAACAGCCACATACACATTAAAAAGAAACAGGTGAAATTAATTTTAACAATGTTTTATTTAATTCAATGTGTGCAAATATTGCCAGTTTAACATGTAATGAATATAAGAGTTGAGGTGTTTTACATTTTTTCATATTAAATCTTCAAAATCTGATGTGTATTTTACACTTGGAGCACATCTCAATTTGAACTATCCATATGTGAAGTACTTAAGTGGCTGCCTTAATGGGTAGTACATGACTAGGTCTTTCAAGCTAAAAATTGTGAGGTATGCTTTATTCCTACTCCTATAGGCCCAAATAAAACTTCAATTCTTGAGGCTAGAGATTATACATTCTTTATGGTAGTATGCCCTAAAGAAGCTGTCAGCAAATTACAGGTCATAGGTCAAATCTGGCTAGTCATCTCTTTTTGTAAATAAAGTTTTATTTGAATATAGCTTTGCTTATTCGTTTACATTTGTCTATGCTGTTTTCACACAACAATGGCAGAGCTGAGCATTTGCAACAGAGACTACATGGCTCACAAAGTATAAAATGCTTACTATCTGGCCCTTTCCAGAAACAGTTTGCCAACCGCTTCCCTAGAGCAGTAATTCCCAAACTGTGGTCAGTGGGTCAGTGTTGGTCAGCAAATTGTTGTCAGTCCAAAATGAGAAGGAGCTTACATCAGAATGCAAATTTTTTTTACTAACAAGACTTTCTTAGTGAAGAAAGCAGTAAATTAGTTAACAGTCTAGCATTAGCTCCTTATCTTACCACACTGTTTAATTGATTTTATCACAGCTTTTGCCATGTGATTTATAGAATTATAAGCAAATACATTGATTTTTAATTTAATTGCTTCTGAGTCTCCAGTAAGGTTAAGGCAGTCTCTCCAACTTCTGTATTATACACACAATCTCTATATTTTCTCCCATGGTTTTGTTTTATTTTTTATATTTAAATCAACTAGAAGTTTTCACATACTAATTTGAGGGCTCCAACTTTATTTTCTTCAATATACCCCATAGTGTAAGCATCATTAAAACCTAGAATCAATTGGGTTTCTTAGTATACAACAACCACATCTATGAAAAGATAACTTTATCACTTCTTTTTCCAACATTGTTATTTTTTTATCTTATTGCACTTACTAGTTAAATAAAATCATAAGCGATAGCAAAGTGAGAATCCCTGTCCAGTTCACAACTGACCCAAATGGTTTTAGTATTTTACTATTTGCTCAAACAAATATTTACTGTTGGTTTTAATATTTTTAAATGGAAATCTTCTTTGTTAATTAACATAATAATGGTAGATATTCTACCCTCACGGAAATGAAACATGATTCCCAATTCCTTCAGTGTGAGCTAGGCAGAGTGACTTTCTTCCAAAGAGTACAGCATAGAAAGGGAGAAAGAATAACATTACAGAAAAAAAGCCTAATTAACTATTTCAGTCAGATGATCAAGATCAGTATTAGCAGTGTTAAGTCATGTTGATAGGATGTCTAATCATGAGAAAAATATCAAATAAATCCCAACTGAGGAGTGTTGTACAAATTACATGATCTGTACTCTTCAAAACTGTCAAAGTCATCATTAAAAATGGATCTGAGAAATTGTCACAGCCAAAAGGACTAAGGAGATGACTTTGTAACATATGTCTAAGGAGACATAAATGTAATGTGGTAGCCTGAATGGAATATTAGATAAACATTCAGAAAATCTTAATGAAATATGGACTTTAGTTAATATTAATAATATATTAATTTTGGTTAATTAACTGTAATAAATATAGCATACTAATGTAAGTTGTTACAGATAGGAGAACTGGTTGTATGGTATATGGGAACTCTATGCACTATTGCAATGATTTTTCTGTAAATTTAAAACTTCTAAAATTAAAAGCTTAATTTAAAAAGTAAGGGAAGTCAATCCCTCATTTAATTTTAAGTGACAGGTTTATATTTATTTATCCTGGATGGGAAAACCCTTTTCCCAATTACAGGGCTTAACTCAGCAACCTAAATTTATTATATTTTTGGTTCCTATTCAAACCCTTCTGGAATTCCAGCTCTCTTTGGTTGCAAACTATAAAATCCAAAAAGCTAATCATCCTTAATTTCCAGGATAGGAAGTGTTGTGATCAATTTATATGTTTAGCAAATACTGACAAAGTACCTCCCATGTGCAAGAAATGAAGAAAAAAGGCAGCACTCTGTACCATAAGGAATAATGTTGCTAAAACATGTACCAAACTTTGCAAAGCATTTGAAAGTCATTTCACCTTCAACACTTGACAGAGTGTATAACTACATATATTCTCAATTCTGAAGAGGAAACTAAGACTCAGAGAGGCTATGTGCCTTGCCTAAGCTGACCTGACAAATGTTGAAGCCAAGGCATCACATAGGACAAATTTCAAATCCCCTGCAATAGAAAGCAGGAGTTAAAATACCCAGTGAACGATATAGTTTAGAATATGAAACAGAAATTGGGAGAACAAATCTTCAAGAGCTTCATCAGAAATAGAAATTGAGCCCTGGCAGGTGTGGCTCAGTGCATTGGGTGCCAGCCTGAGAATCAAAGGGTTGCTGGTTCGATTCCCTGTCAGGGCACATGCCCAGGTTGTGGGCCAGGTCCCCAGTAGGGGGTGCACAAGAGGCAACCACACATTGATGTTTCTCTCCCTCTCTTTCTCCTTCCCTTCCCCTCTCTCTAAAAATAAATAAATAATAACTTTAAAAAAAGAATCCTACTCTTTATTTTAAAAAAAGAAATAGAAATTGAACACAAGTAAAGACAAGAATATGAAAGGAATGTTTAGGAACAGTTACCACCCAGGCTCATTATTAAGCTTTGGGTTCCTTTTCAACCCAAAGGCATTGTGAAAAGTCCTGGTGTAATTTTTGGAAATCATAAACTCTCATTAGTGTCTGTGGAATGATCAAAATAATGAACTGACTGAGGAATTCTATTCATCACCATGATGATGTTTGAAGAATGGTAATTGAGATGCACAAGCCACCTTATTTCACTCAGAAGCAAGAATTGGTAATCTGAGGCAAGAATAAATGTTTCTATACACCTGGGGTTGGGGGAGAAAATATTGATTATTCAATAGGCATGACAAATAGTAACCACTAGCACCCACTTTTAAACCTATTTGATCAATGACAATTCACCTAAATCTAACTATCAATGACAATTTAACCAGCTTCAGGGAACATACTTCTGGAAGCTAATTACAATTAGTATCTCATAAAATTTAAGGTTAACCAATCAGCAGCAGATGCACTGCAGTAAACATGTGTCTTAAAGTCAATCAACAACATTCTCACTCAAATAGCCATGGTTCTAAGGCCAAGGTCAACCTCTTATGCCTCTGTAACCAAAGCAACCCGAAACATCAGCACAGTTTCTAAAGAGATCAGCAATCTTCTTTACTCATAAACTGTGCTTGACTAACAAAGCTTTCTCTTACTTTGTCAAGTAATCAATTCATCTTTGTGTTTTATATATTGAACAATAGTCTCATCCTTTGACAGAGGGTGAACTAAGATGCTTAACTTCTCAACACAAAGATGAACAGAAATAGATTCCCCATAAGGAATGGAAACTGCCTCAAACCCCAAGAGTTCAGTTGGAGACCCTTGCTAGAGACCAGTTCAGTGAGTGAGAAAAATACTAGATTGGCTACATCTTGCTTGTGGAAACCTCTCCTCAAAGTAGCTTTATGGTATCATAGATCAATGCACAGGGAAGCATTCATATGGTTTTTATTTATGAAAAACTGTTTAATGGACCATAGAGTCACCTTCCAGGAATTAGAATCACCTTGGGGATAGTTTTCAAAATTACATACCTAGGCCACTCACCAGATAAATTAAAATTTAAACTTCACAAGATAAGACCAAACATCTTTCTTAAAAAGCCCCTTAATGCTTCTGATGAGCACTCCTTAAGTTAGGAACAACTGGGAAGGTCTCCTAAGAGTGACAGGGCCATTTTGGTTTACTAAGGGACACTGGAGACCTAGTTCAGACTTTTATGCAAAGCAGACAAAGCCAAGACCAATGCTAGATAATCTCTAACTATATCCAGATCCAGGAGATTCCAGATGAACCAAGTCTGCTATTATTCCGAGTTCTCTCTGAATCAGTGGTTTTCAATCCTACTTGCAAAGCAAGTTTTCCTGGGAGATTATTTTAAATATACCAATGCTGGTACCCACTTCAGACCAACTGAATCAGAATCTCCTAGGGTGAGTCTAAGCATATATTTTAGGTCTCCTAAGGCAATCCTGATGGGCATACAGGATTAGGAATCATTGATCTAAATTGCTCAACCAGTATCTAGTACCTGTGCCTGACCCACGTCATCTTCTAATATGAGGCACTTGAAATTTCTCTTAAAACACATAATGAAAAAGCCCATCATATACTATAGCAAGCTCTAAAGGAAATCTTCCAGAGTGGAATTGTGATCCTTAATTCTATGACCAAACTATGACCAAACTATGTAACATCCTTACATGTTCAACCGACCAAATAACTAGAAGGGAAACAAAACAAAGAATAAACCCTCTCCTATCTTTCCCCCTACATCTTTTTTTATGAATATTGGGGCCCTACATAAAAGAGGACAAATTTTTCCAGCCAACAATGAAAAGCATTCTGTCATGGCAAGGGGGATGACAGCTCCTCCCCCCCCCAAAAAAAATTGACAGCAATAATCCAACAATCTGCTTGCCATGAGGAGACAACTCAAATTGGAAACTGCTATAATGAGACCAAATAAAGAAAAGACATAAGAATACATATTTTATTTTATTTTAAAAACTTTTAAATTTTATTTTTCAATTGCAAGTTATATTCGATATTATTTTGTATTGGTTTCAGGTGTACAACACAATGATTAGAAAATCATATACTTTACAAAGTGATCACCCCAATATTTCAAGTACCCACCTGGTACCATACAAAATCATTACAATATTATTGACTATATTTCCTATGCTATACTTTACATCACCATAATTTTTTATGACTACCAATTTGTGAAAGTATTAACATGTAGAAATTGGTAGTCATAAGAATATATTTTTAGAGTGTGTTTCAAATTGGTTTAGCAGTGCATTAGTCACCTATGTCAAGGGTTTAACATGTTTAAACAAAGAAATACAGTCACAGATGACTTTCAATTATCAGCACCTTCTGAGGTGCTTACTTAAAATAGTAGATAATGTTCAACAGTCAATGAATCACAAATAATGTAGCTCAAGGTAAGGTCAAATCAAGAACTCTAGCTATAATTTAAAATGAAGAAATTATTTCATTCTATTTGTACAAAAATTGAGCTAGTTTCTAAGCAACTACTAAGTGAAAGAGACTTAATATTCCCTAAATGCTATTAAAGCTGGTGCACATAACATAACTGCATATTGCATATGGAAAATAAAGTTAATTAAATAAGATAAGATGCTCACATTATAATGTACAAGTCCTATAATAAACATGAAGGGTTATCATTGTAGTAACAGAAAAACAGCAGAGCAATAACCTATTTAAGATCGAGTACCCCACTCTCCACTATAATTTAAATTCTGCTGCTTCCACATTAAATTAATCCAGAAAGGTCTGAATTAGGCCAGAAGACACATGGGCCTTCACCTGGTGGGTAGAAATTAGAAGAGCAAAGAAAAGCACAGTAACCTTCACAGCTTCATCTCCATTTGTCAACCCCCAGTCCCTGATGACCAGATGATTTAAAAAGAGGACATGACTTACTAAACCTGTTCCAGCCTAGAACACTCCACTTGACATAAAAAGCTTTTCAAAAATGTAAAAGTAAATAATATCTACTAGACGATCCCAACTATTGCCATTGTAGATGCTCCATTCAATCACTCACAATCAACTTAGTTAGGACCATATAATGTAGAGATAAAGATATAAAGGACTTCCAGTTATAGATGATGGACTGAAAACATCTATTTACTTTGGCCAGCCACCAAAACTCCACTGAAATGACACTAAAAAGGTTTTTATAACCCACACTAACAAAGAGAATAGAAGAGGAGACAATCACAATGATATTTTGGAATCTGAGGAAAAGCCAAATCTTATGGCAGCTGTGAGAAAAGCCAAGAATAACATTTGCACACAAGTGCCCTCAAAAGGCACCTCCATGCACATCTAGAACTAGGGATGAAAGGGGGATAAAATAAGGAGGATCTGGTAAAAACTTTTTGAAAAGCAATCAGATTACCTCCAACTTCCTGTCTCTGATCTATTTCACATTCCAGCATATATTCAGAGATTTATTTTCTAGGGAGGGTGAAACAGAGGGTCTTTGATCTGGAGAACAAAAGTACAGTGGATATGAATTCTCTACTTGAAATAGTAGATTAAACAAAGGTTTATATACTACATGTGGAAACAGACACCCATATCACTAACCTTCTTCATCCACAAAGTAGATTGAAAGATTCTTCTGTAGGAGATATGACTGGACCAAGAGAAAAGACCTAAAGATATTGACCTTGTTTCCAAAACTCAATTGCCTAGCTCAATCATCCAACTTACAATCAACGAACTCCCATTTCATGCTAGGAGCTTCCAATCAGCTTTTCAGTGTTCTACTTTTAATATGTACAGAACAGAGAACAAATGATAACCAGAAATTTGAGGTAAGTCTTTAATATGCCAGAAAACAAAGAAGTTTGGAAGAAACTATGCAGAAAAAGGCAAACTTGAAAAAAACCCATTAACATTGTCAGAGGGATTTTAAAAAGTTATTACACTTATGAAACGAGAGCAAGATGCTACATAAAGGAACATTCAGACCTCAAAAAGGAGCTGGTAGAAATCAACACATAAAACTAATGAAAAATGCAATTGCAAAAATTAGAGGATCCATCTAAGAGTTCCAACATCAAAAGAGAGAGAACAGGGAAAGATTTTTTTTTTTAACTCAAGAAAATTTTCCCAAACTGTAGGACCTGAGTTTCCAGATGGAAACATTGCACAGGAAAGAGATGAAAATAAACATATAGTGCATATTATTGTGAAATTTCAGAGCATTGAGAACAAGAGAGTTTCCAAAAGCTTTCACAGAAGAAATTAGAATTTTAGAAAAATATGAAATAACATAACATATGATTCGTTACTGTTGAGAAATGTTGTTTGATTTCTCAACAGTAATAACAAGAGTAAGAAGACCAGGGGTTTGGACAGAGGGAGACAGCAACATTCTGAGGGTAAATGATTTACAAACTACAATTCTACACTTAGCTAAACTATCTTACTAAGTACAAGAACAAATAAGGTTTTCACTCCTGAAAGGCCTCAAAAATTTAACCTCCCATGCACTCTTTTTCAGAAAGTCACTAGTCACATGAATGTAATCACTGACTGCTGCTCTCCTCAAATGATACACAATAATGATAAAATGATAATTGATATATTAGGGTCTACCCAAATATAGGAAGTATTTTAATGTAGAGGAAAGGGGTAGGACAGCTAAATATTGATGTTCCATAATGGGGAGACAATATATAATACCTAACACTGGAAAGTCAAGAAGTAGTAGAATAATTAAATTACTTAGAAATGAAGGTAAAATGCTGAAAGCAGCAGCTAGTAAAAGTTGATAAACATTCTATTGAAATACTTGGCATATAAAAGACATTCAATGAGTGTTGAAGTACATTGACATGCAAAATAGTAAGTATAAGCTTTAATATATGCCAAAATTCAAACACTTTATAAAATATTAGGGGCAGCTTTTTAACATTTAGTTCCCTCTTTTTAACCCAACTACCTCAACTTTCTTGATGACAAAATAAAATTAGCTATTAGTTTCAGAAATATTATCCAAACAAGATTAGTGATGTTTCTCAAATGAAAAAACAATCACTCATATTTTACCACAAGAGAACTTGATAGCACTATTAATAGCTAGTTACCTCCTTGGATAGCCAAAGAAGAAATCAAATCCCATATACACTGTAATGAAGCATTTCTTTTCACAATATTGTTTAGTGATTTAGCTACAGTGGATTTAAATCTTAGCTTAAAATGCAAATGAATGTTTAAAATATATTAAAAACTTACAAATCAAAACAGAATATATTGTTTTTAAAATATTTTATTTATTTATCTTCAGAGAGAGGGGAAGGGAGGGAGAAAGAAAGGGAGAGAAACATCAATGTGTGGTTGCCTCTCTCATGGCCCCTCTGGGAACCTGGCCTGCAACCCAGGCATGTACCCTGACTGGGAATCGAACCAGTGCCCCTTGGTTCTCAGGCCAGCACTCAATCCCCTGAGCTACTATGGCCAGGGCCAGAATTTACTTTTGAAGCATTATATTTATAAAGTTTTCTTGCTTGTTGTTAGAAAAATTATATTTGTCATAAAAAAAGCTATTTTGTTTTGTATTAAGACAGAAGAGAAACCTTTTTTATTCGGGCTCAACAAATTAAATTTCAATAAAAATTTTAGGTAACTATATGTATGGGAAATTAGCTGATCATAAAACCATAATTATTGAACTATCATTAAGATAAGCAAGTCTTTTTTTTAACTGTCCTTTTGTTAAAAATATTTTATTTCTTTTTTTTTATTTTTAGAGAGAGGGGAAGGGAAGGAGAAAGAGAGGGAGAGAAACATCAATGTGTGGTTGCCTCTCACACAGCCCCCACTAGGGACCTGGCCTGCAACCTAGGCATATGCCCTGACTGGGAATCGAACTAGCGACCCTTTGGTTCACAGCCTGACCTCAATCCACTGAGCCATACCAGCCAGGGCAGCAAGTCTTTATAAAGTCCTCTATCCCATGTTTCCATGCATCAATGTCATGAACACATTTAAATCACCACAGTAAAACTGGAAATATCATTTTTAAAAAACCTCCCAATTGAGGCGAGTAGAAATTAATAAATGAGTCCAAGTGTAGTGAAGACAATTTCATTTATTCATCCATTCATTAAGGAAATATTTCCTCAGTAAACCTCCTATGTGCAAGGCACTGTTTGCTAGTCTTTAAAGCACAGGGTAATTTACTCCTAGGTGTGTTTTTTCTTCCTCTTCTATAAACCTGAAAACAAAACATAAATCAAGGAAAATCAAGGATCCACTTACATAGAATTCCTACTAGGGTGGCTAGAATTAAAAAGTTGGTTAACAAATGTTGACAAGGATGTAGAGAAATCAGAACCTTCATATATTGGTTGAGGAAATGCAAAATGGGGCAGTCACTTTGGAAAACAGTCTGGCAGTTCTTCAAACAATTAAACATCAAGTTACCATATGATCCAGCAATTCCCAGCAAAGAGAATTGAAAACATATGTTCATACTAAAATTTATATGTAAATGTGTATAGCACCATTATTCATACACAGCCAAAAAATAGAAACAACCCAAATGTCCTTCAATGGACAAATGAATGAATAAAATGTGATGCAGTCTTGCAGTGGAGTATTATTTGATCATAAAAAAGAATGAACACCAGTGAATCTTGTAAACTTTATGCTAAGTGAAAGAAGCCATTCACAAAAGACCACATATTATATAATTTCATTTATATGAAATGTGCAGAATATGGAAATCTATATGTAAAGGGTAGACGAATGATTGCTTAGGGCAAGGACGGGTGGGAATTGAGGAAAAAAGGGGGATGATAGCTAACAGGTATGGGGTTTCTTTTTTAGGCAATGAAGCTGTTCTAAAATTGACTGAGGTGATAGTTGCACATATCTGCGAATATACTAAAAACCACCAAGTTTTACACTCTAGAAAGGATGAATTATATCTCCATAAGGCCATTTTAAAAATGGGAAAATATTTCCATTGACTCTCCTTTAAGATACAATGGAAAACACAGCATCTGAACCATGGTTTATTAATGTGGTATTTAAATACTCTCACATCTGGAGAGATCTCATTTGTTTGGCTGTGTAGTAGGAAATGATTGCCGAGTGCTATGCAAACTATTGATTTCATTTAAGACTATAAAAATATTGGAAGTAGGAAAAAATTAAAATACAGGCATCGAGGAAGTTAATACATATTAGGGAGATTAAGCATTTAGATTCTCCAGGGTGATATAGGGAGGGGTAAGGTAAGGCAAGAAGAATTAAAGAGCTCACATGAAAAGCCTCACTCTAAATGACTCCTTCCTTTACCAGCCTGCAGTGATGCTGAAAGAACAACACCCCTTTGTATATACTGTAAATCTTATTTTTCAAGAAGCTAAAAATGATCACCCATATGATTTACTCCAGTAACAAATAAGAAATCAAGTAAATACTAAGGGCCAAACACAAAGAGATTTAAGGAAAGAAAGAAAAAGCTTAAATGGTTTCCAGGAATGGTTATTGGGGAAGTTTCAGCAAACAGCATACATTATTGCTTTTTCCAGGCAGGACATAAGATGATCTGTGCATAGCTCACAATTTCACTACTGAATATTTTCAACCTGTGTCGTTTTCAGTCCAAATAAAGTGCTTTTTTTTTGTGTTTGCCTTGTGCCATACACCAATTAACCTATTCCGTCTCATTTCAGAGCCCTTGGTATGCCTGGTCCTCAGGGTCCAGTTTACCTCACCTCAGGAATCACCAGTGCCAGTGACAAGGAAATGCCCACGGGCGTGGGGGTAGCATTAGGGATTTTTTTTTATCCTTATTTAATTTCAGCTCCTTCCTTGATCATTAGAAATAGCCTCCCTGCTTCACCATCAAGCCAAGCCTGGTACCTTATAGAGCACTGTGCCCAGTTTCAAACCAAAATTAGAGCTATTTGGGGGGTGGGAGGAGGGTGGTGGCAAGGAGGATATCAACCAAAGGCAGGACTGACTTTTTCTACAGACCTTCAGCTTTCAAAATGACTGCCTTGGAAGCTGAAATGACCCAGATTATTGGGGAAAGTATGGGGGTGGGGGAAATGACAGGCATTCATTCTTCAGCAGGGTGGCTGTGGCTTGGTGTGGGAATGGGGAACTTGAGGAGAGGGGAGCCCTCTACATGGAAAGAGAAATAAAGGGGAACGTTCTTTAGGTACCACCCACCCCTCCAAGTGAATCACTGCTGTGTCAGCCCAGCACTGATTCCACGAATTGCCAAACAGGATGAGGTAAGGCACAGCCTCGAGCACCCTCCTCCTCCTCCTCCCCCGCCCCCCTGCGCTCAGCAGAGCGCATCTCTCTTCGAGGTGTACCACGCAGCACCCCCTCCCAGACCTCGGCTGAGGGGCTGACGTCACCTTTCTGCATTGAGCTTCAAGGGCCGGTAGCAGCACCATTTAGATGGGGAGCAGAGTTGGGGCGCTATTGCTGTCATCAAGTGGCGGGGGTCCTCCCCCAGGACTCTGCAGATTGAGCTCACACATTGAGAGAAAGATCAGAAGAAATATGTAGGGGTGAAGGAGAGTGGGAAAAGGTCCCAAGACCCATCTCCTGGGTCGCCGAGAAAGCTCAAAGATGCCGCTGGTTTATATAAGAACCTCTCCCCCTCCGTGCGTTTTCACACAGCGGCGGTGGCACCCCCCACCTCCATCAGTGAGCTTAAGGGGTTCTGGTCACCGTTGCCCTGCCAGGCAGGCACAAGGCTCCTGGCGCCTCCCTCTCGGAGCCCCGCGGGGTTAGGAATAACCAGGAATCTGGGATCAAACCCTGCACTCCTGAGCCCGTTCCCAGCTGGCTACAGGTTAGCTCCAATGGGCACCGTGAACAGAATGCTAAGGGAGGTTGAGGACGGGTGACCAGAGAGGAAAATAGAGGAATAAACCTACAACTTTCCCCAGAGGCTGACCCTATCCAGAGAACTTAAAAAAATAAACCAATGCATTAAAAATTTCGTGGAAAGATCGACAACCTGCAGTCACCGCCACAACGCAGCTTCTTGCAGCCTGCCGTTGGGCAAGGTCCAGGGTTCAAGCATCCCCAATGCACCATGCCATCCTGCAGCCCCGGCCCAGCACCCAGCGCCTGTCTCCTCAAGGAAGGGTTCGAGATTGGATTTGGGGTTTGGGTTTTTTCCTTCCCCTTCCTTTCTCAGAACATCACTGCACGAACTGATCCACGACAGCCCGGCCACCAGGCTGGCGTGGCCACTCACCCAGAAGACGAAGGAGTAGATGATGAGGAGGGTTTTGAGACAGGTTATCACAGGTTTGGTCTCCATTCTCCTCGATGCCATACTACGGAGCTCCGGCGGCGGCGGCAGCGGCAAGCAGCGGGCGTGCGCGCGGGAGGGGGGAGGAGGCGGGGCAGGGCGGGGCGGGGCGGGGGCGCGTGCCACCAGAGGCCTTGTGTGCGCGAGGCCGTGCGCTAGCGTGAGCGCGCACACCGCCAGGCACTCTCAAAAGGAGCTGGGGTCGAGCTGCGACTACGCGAACGGAGCAGGCTTTCGGCACGGTTAAGATCTAGCAGTCTCAGACCTCCAGACGAATGGCGCCCGGCAGCTGGGAGGGATGGGAGAGCCTGGAGGCCTGGTTGGAGGTCACTGTTATGTCTTACAAGGTGCTTTTCCAAGTAAGTTTCTGCTTTGTACTTAGTAGGGCTTTATATTTGCAGGGCTCTCTGCACCTGGCTACACGAGATTAATTAGTATCTCCGAAAAGCAATCTTGTTTCTGCACTCGGATGCCCCACCAAGCCTTCTCAGATGGAAGTGGCCCAGTTGTCATGTCCTTGGAACTAGCAGGCCTTGTCTGTGCCAGGAACAGACCATGACAGGTGGCTGGAAATACAGCTGGAGGGATAGCCAGGAACATTGGAGCTCAGACAGACGCCCCAAATCCGCAACACCATTTTTTTTTATTTCCCCACATTTTTAACTGATGAAACTGAATGACAAAAGTTTCTCTATGAAGGTACCATTCTTCCTGCACATAAAATGTTTAAGGGGTAACAGAAAAAAATGATCAAAATACCCCAGAATCATTTTCCCCACCCTAACAGGTACAGATTAGGAAAGACCAGGAAAGAGAGCTGTAGCAAGGTCAAAAAATAATTTTCAAAAACAATTAGGAAGTTACTCAAAAAGGTAAGCATAGAGTTACCATATGACCCAGCAATTCCATTCATAAATCTATACCCAAGAGGAATGAAAACATTTTCACACAAAAGCTTATAAGTGAATGTTCGTAACAGCACCATTTCATAGCCCAAAAGCAGTAACAACCCCAATGTCCATCAATTATGAATGGAGAAATACAATGTAGTGTGTACATACAATGAACAATTATTTCGCCACAAAAAGAAATGAAGTACTGATACAACATGTATGAACCTTGAAAATATGTTAAGTGAAAGCAGCTAGACACAAAAGAACACATATTGAATGATCCATTTTTAGGCAATCTCCAGAACAGACAGATCCACAGAGACAGAAATAGATTAGTGGTTGCAGGGAGGCACCAGGAATGAGTGACTGTTAATGAGTAGGGAGTTTCTTTGTGGAGTGACAAAAATGATCTGGAGTTAGTGGTGATGGATGCACAATTTTGCAAATAGCCACTGAAATGTACACTTTAAAAGGGTGACTTTTATGGCATATGAATTATATTTAAAAAATAGCATATACTCCACCCAGATTTCCTGTGGTTCCTTTGTTGAGGAACATAGTACAGATTCTGTGGGAGATTTAGCTTGATTCCTGAGCAATTCTGCAAAGTAGTGACACTATCATAAGCTAACTCAATCATGGATGATGTTAAAGATATTTCTTGTGAAGGAGTAAAAGCAGTCAATATGGCTTGAGGAAAGCCTGCCAAGGTCAGTTATTGCAGGAGTAATTACCTCCAATGAGTTGCACATGGTCCCAGGTCAATGAGGTCATTGCATTAACAGGACACAAGTATGAGGAAGAGGAGAACCTGCTTAAATAAATGATCAACCATAACACAAGATTATGTGGGTTTAGAGGGCTATGGAGAGGAGTATGAGTGCTGGTGAAAAAAGATTAGGAAAAGATTTTCAAAGTTTCTGTTATAAAGGAAGACCCTGAATAATGATTCCCAATTCTTGTTGCTCATTTTTATCACCTAGAGAGCTGTTAAAAAATTTTTTTGACTGCCTGTGCCCAATTCTATGTAGCCTGAGTCATTAGGTCTGGGTGTAGGCTCAGTGGTTTTTAAAGTTCTTTAGGTGATCCTAATAGGAATCATGTTAAGGGACACTATCCCAGGTGCAATGAGCTTAAACCCTACTTCAGAAAGGAGTTTCTCCTCTACTTTTAATGTTTCCAGGCAGCAGCAGGAAAAGGAAACCTAAGACTGCAAATCTAGTGGTTGTCCTTAGCTTCAGAAAGTCTTGCCCAATCATAATTACTCTGTAAAGGGGTCAGAAATCTCAATTTTCTGCCCAACAGAGACATTACTGAGCATCATAGATAATTTTGTGAGTTAGTGTATGATATTCATAGATGGTGCCCATCAGCTGAACTAACACATCATTTTACAGTTTTTTCTGGAAATTTTTTAGGATATCTATTAGGTTCAGATTTTTGAAAACTTGAATTGTCCTAGCAAAAATAAATTATTTAAATGTAAAGATAAATATGAATATTCAGTAATATGATTAATGGATAAATTAACATAGCTGGTGGCTAGATACTTGCTCCAAAAATTGTGTCTGGTGATATAATAGGGTGACAAATCATCCCAGTTTTCCCAAGACTGAGGGGTTTCCTTGCAGTCTGGATTTTCCTTGCTAAAACTGGGAAGGAATTGGGCAAGCCAGAACAAGTTGATCACCCTATCCCTAAACTAGCAGCATTGGCATCTGGTGGGAGAGCTTGTTGAAAACGCAGAACCTGAGGCCCCATCCCATGCCCATGTCTACAAGATCCCCAGGGAATTCAGATGCACAGTAATGTTTGTTAGTTTGTCATTAACTGAATTGTGCCCCCTAAAAACACAAGTTGAAGTCCTAACCCCAGTACCTCAGAATGTGACCTTATCTGGAAATAGGGTTTTTGCAGATGTAATTATTTAAGTTAAGATGAAGTCAACTGGAGTAGGGAAGATCCTTCATACAATATGACTTGTGTCCTTGAAAGAAGAAGAGACACAGGGTCATGTGAAGACACAGAGACACACAGGGAGCATACCATGTGACTGATTGGAATGAGGCAGCTGCAACTCAAGAAATGTCAAGGATTCAAGGTCACCACTAGAAACTGGGAAGAAGCAAGGAATGACTCTACCCAACCTCAGAGGGACCATGGCCCTGCAGACACTTTGATTTCAGACTTCTGGCCTCCAGAACGGTAAGAGAATAAATTTCTGTTGTTTTAAGCCACACATTTTGTGGTACTAATACATGTCTAAGCCTTACTGATCTCCAGATTTTCAAAACATAACCACAGCTACCATATCACCCAGCAATTCCACTGCTAGATAGAGACCCAAAAGAATTGAAAACAGGTGTTCAAACAAAAACTTGTACGTGAATATTCAAAGCAGCACTAATCAAAATAATTTAAAGATGGAAACAACTTAAACAAATGTCTGTCAGCTGAGGAATGGATAAAGCAAAATGTGATATAGCCACACAACAGAACACTATTCAGTCACAAAAATGAAAGAAGTACTGATACATGCTTATATGAATGAACCTCAGAAACATTATACTGAGTGAAAGAAACCAGACACAAAGACCACATATTGCATTACTACATTTGTATAAACTATCATTCAAAATTCAGAGACAGAAAGCAGATTAATGTTGCCTGGGGCTTAAGTAAAGGGAAATGGGAAGTGGCTACTTAATAGGTAAATTTTCTCATGAGGTAATAGAGAAATTCTGGAGCTAGAGAGTGGTGATGATTGTACAACATTGTGAACGTACTTAATGCCACTGAATTATATACTTTAGAATGCTTTGCCCCCAAACTCTGAATGGTTGCTCCCAGTATAGACGTATCCTCCTCAGAAAGGCCATTTCAGAGGAAAATAGCTGTTCAGTAACTATATATTCTCATCCTCTGCATCACACTTATCTAATATTTTCTCATTTGCAAGCTTATTTTCTTGTCTGCCTCACCCAATAAGCTCTACACAGGAAGGTCTTTTTTTCTCATTTGTTCTCTGTTGTATCCCCAGCAACCACATATGGTAGCAATTAAAAAAATGTTGAACAAATAGATGATACATAGTAGACACTTGATAGATGATCATTGACTGTTTGAAGAAGAGTGTGATATTTGAAATGGATCTTGAAGTATGAATAAAATAATGGTGACCTTTGAGGAACAGCAAAAAAGGTCATTATAGGCTACGGAACAGGAAAAACAAAAGCCAAAGGCTTACTCAGAAGAGTAGTGAGCAATACTAAAGGACCTAATGTAGGAAAGGATGCAAAAATGTAGTCTGGGCAGTGGTGGAGAGGGTCTTGTGCAGGCCAAGTTAGACTTTCTTGTGTAGGCAGTTGGGAGCAGTGAAGGGTCCCTAGGTAGGGAAATGACATGACCTAATCTGTGTTTTAGAAAACTACCATATTTTGCCATGTACACTGTGTACTTTTTTGCCCAAATTTTTGAGGGAAAAATAAGGATGAGCATTATGCATGGGTAGTACTAATTCTGTATCTATATAAGTGCTTTTAATTCTTTTGTTTATGCTTATGCATTAAAAGTGTAAGTCTGTAAAGCAATAATGATATTTGTATGCAAAATAATACCCTGGAATACAATAATCATTTTTGTTTCTAGATATAAATAAGTAAAAAATTGAATTAAAAATCAAAACAAAAGATTTTTTTCCTGAAAGTTTGGGGCAAAAACGTGGGTGTGCATTATACACAGCAAAATACAGGTTGTGTGCACAATTAAAGCTTGCAGAGGAAACAGACTAGAAAGAGGAAAAAAGTTAGGTAACTGCAATAACCCAATTGGGTATGGATGAGGGCTGGACCTCAGGGATAGGCATTGGGGTGGCAGGAGGGTCCAGAGCAGTCCATCTCCACTCTGGCTGCATTGAAATCCACTGGAGAGGTTTAGACAGATGGAACCCATGACTCCATCCTCTGTACATTCTAATTGATTCAGTCTGTGGTGGGGCCTCAGAAATCGGTATTTTTAAAAAGTTCTTCAACACTCCAGCTGGGATTGAAACCCCTGGGACAGATAAAAGAAACTTCAGAAATTGATAGTTCTCAGGAATGAGTGAATTTGAGTAATGAAGGAAAATGAAGAATTGAATACAATTTACTTCTAGTCTGAGTAAACTTGGAAGACAGCTTTTAAAATATATGATCTCCTTCCCTGGCTGGTGTGGCTCGGTGGATTGGGTGCTGGCCTGCAAACCAAAGGATCGCTGCTTTAATTCCCAGTCGGGGCTCATGCCTGGGTTGCATGCCAGGTCCCCAGTATGGAGTGTGTGAGAGGCGACCGCATATTGGTGTTTCTCTCCCTCTCTTTCTCCCTCCCCCTCTCTAAAAATAAATGAAATCTTTTTTAAAAATGCACGATCCCAATATATAATACATCTAAACAACAGACTACTTTAAACTTATTAGAACATATGTATGTGAGGAAACTTTTTAGTCACAAAGGGAAGTTTTTGTTATAATATTCAGAAATTAACAATTAAAAATATGCATAATGATCTCAACTATGTAAGAACATATAGAAAAGAAATTGGAAGAAAAAATATATAAAAAGTTCACACTGGTTACTGAGTAGTAGGGTTATAGGTGGCTTTTTATATTTATTTCCCAAAATTTCTTAATAATCATATATAACATTTATAAAATAAATCAGAATATTTTATAAAGAAAACCCTCTACCACCAAAATTAAAATACTAAAATTTTAGGACTTAAGGGATAAAACCTTGAACTATTTTGAGAAACTGCTTGGACAAAATTTGAGCATATATCCATTCATCTTATTGATATATCTGTGTAGTTCCAGTGTCCCTGCTTGAGCACCCAAAATGACTTTTACCCTGGGATTCAGAAATGTCTGCAGGACTGATTGCACATGCCAAGAATATGTTTGCAGTAGCTAATACACACCTTTATTCTTTTATTTATAACTTTTTAAATAACTTCTTTAGCACTTTATATAACTTTGTAGCAAATTACTAGCATTAAGTCCATGCCTGCATTAAATGTATAGATTGGTTTTCACTTGCCTGACTGGATTCTAACTGTCACAAATGCTATGACAATAGAATGGAATTCTATACAACCATCAAATTAATGTTGCAGTAAAACTCTTTGATGCTGGGAAATTCCCACAGTATACTTTTAAGTAAAAAAAATTAAATTATAAATAGTAAGTGTAGTATTATACCAATTTAGAGATACACACACAAATGGTGGTAATTATTACCTCATGATCTGATATCATTTTGTGATTTTTTCTTTTATTCTTTATCTTTTCTGCATTCACTAAATGTTCTGTAAAACACATATTTTATAATTAGAAAACATTTTATTTTAATTTGTTAAATATTCAGGACATCAAGATTGATATTTGGTTTGGGGAGCCATGATACTTTCTGTAGCTTCCTTCTTTTCCAATATATTCAAAATTACTTTCTTTTTTCCAAAAAATAGATAATGAGAAAATAACATCTTACCTCTGCTAGCAGTGTTTCAGGCTAGATCACAATCCCTGTTGTTGCCTTGCAATTCATAATCATACAATAGCATCTGAAGTAGGACACAAACCATTTTTTTCCTTTCTATCATCTTTCTTAAAAATCCAAGTCACCAAAGGGGAGAGGAGAGGGAATTTCAGGGGAAAAAGGGAAGGGGTCACAGGAACAAATATAAAGCACACATGGACAAAAACTAAAGGGGGTGGAAATGGGAGGGAGGTGGGGAGCACTGCGGGGGGGTGGACTGGGATGGGAGTAAAAGAAAACTGTACTTGAACAACAATTAAAATAAAATTTAAAACAAATCCAAATCACCTTACTACATAGCAGCTGCTGAAACATTTTCCTGACATGTATCCTCTACATGTGTCCAGCTCTATATAATTCACTCAGCAGGTATGTGAGTCTTTGATTACTGATATCTTTTATTAAAAGGATGTTATGCTTTTATACTGACTTCAATACCTGTGATAAATACTGTATTCTTGTGACATGAAAGATATAATTGATAAGGGCTTGGTTTAGAAGAATTCAGCCAAAAAGATGATAGTACCAGGTATCCAGGTCCTCTGCAATTTTTTTTTTTACCATTTTAGACATTTATATCATACTTTTAATTGACCCTATTTTTGAAATCCAAAGATTAATTACTGCTCACTGACTTCAGTAGGAATATTCTCTATATAATGGTGACCAATCTATTCTAGTTAGATTCATTTACTAGAGAAATATCTTTGCACTATAATAAACCAATACATAAAAATTAATATGTTGAAATCCCTTCTATCTAGTTACAGTGAAATGTATTTATTCAAGAATAACAATGTTATACAACCCAGCTTATAGCACCGTCTTACTTAAATGCATAAGTGTTTAAATTTAAGGTCAAGACTGGGCCAGCATGGCTAAAGCAGTGCAGAATAGTGAGCTGATAATCAGTTAGTTAACCCATGAATTTAGTCGGCATCCATAACCCTGGCCCCAAACTTCCTTTTGTTAGAGTTATCCCTATCAGTGAGCTGATGGCTTCTAATAATTGAGTTACATAATGACCATAATTAGGAACACTTATTAATCAACTGTTGGCATCAGAATGTGAACCCAGTCTGATGTAGGAAACTGCAGTCTTGACAGTAGCTTTTGGAGTGAGACTGCCTGGGTTCCCCATGGTCTCTGCCACTTACCAGTCTTCACATCTTTAAATGGGGATGTTAATAGTATCTACCTTATTATCTTCACATGAGGCAATATATGTAAAGTGTTTGAAACAGTTCTGGTATAGTGTGTGCTCAGTAAATGCTAATTGTCATTGTTATACCACTGCACCACTTCCTAATTACAAAAATTTAGATCTAAAAGGGACCTCAAAGATGGTTAAGTTCACTGTTTTTCAACTGCGGGTCACAACCTGTTAGTGAATTGTAAAATCAATTTAAGGGCCCACTTCTAGCATTTAATAAAGCAAATAAGAACATAATCAAATAGAAGTTATCAAAGTGCATTGCATATAATAAGGGTAAGCACTATTTCATGAAACATTTGTTTTAGAAGGATCACAGACATTATGGATGCTCTGACTGCATCACCTCAGGTCTCCTTTACTAATTGTAGACATCCCCCAGTGTGTTTCTGCTTCTCTCCTAAACAATGTTCCCTATTGTTCTTTAGAAAACTACCCTTCAGCTACTGGAGACACATTACCCTAATGTAGTTGTATTATTTAACTGTTACTGCATAATGAATTTTTTAAAAATCTAGTGACTTAAAATGACAAAACCTTTATTATCTTACACAGTTTCTGAGGGTCATGAATCCAGGAGCAACTTGGCTGGGTGATTCTGACTCAGGGTATCTCATGAGATTTTAGTAAAGCTGTTAGTTGGGACTGTAATCATCTCAAGGCTTGTTCGGGGTTGGAGGAGCTGCCTTCACTCTCACTTATGTGGTTGTTGGCAGTCCTCAGTTCCTTGTTATGAGAGTCCGTGTCATGGGACCCTTCATAGGACAACACATAAAATGAGACCTTGGTCCTCTCAGAGTCAGTGATCCAAGAAAGAAAGAAACAATCCAAGATGGAAGTCACAGTCTTTTATATTTTAATCTCAGAAGTGTCATACTGTCACTTCTGCTGTATTACACTGGTTACACAGACCAACCATAGAACAGTTTGGTAGGGAACTATACAAAGTTGTGAATAGTATAAGGCAGGGATAATTGGGGGCTCCCTTTGGGGACTAGCTAACACAATGCTGAAATGCCTGAGAGGTTACAACCTGCTGGGGTGGCCTGTAACCAGTGATTGACTAAAGATGGAATATGAAAGTCCAGGTCTCTTGCCTCAAAGCGAGTCAAACTCTGGTTTATTTTATGCTCCCAAGCTCCCTATCAGATTGGGCTGAGGGTGAGACTTCATATGAAATCTTGTCTTTGGTTGATTTCAGCCCTTTTTTGCTCTGCCTTTTCTACTCCCATACTAGTTTCTTCTGGGAACACATCCTTTATAAATCACTTGCACTTGAATCCTTATTTTGAAGTCTGATTCTGGGAAACCAACCTACGACAAGGGGTGTGTGTGTGTGTGTGTGTGTGTGCGCGCGCGTGCATGTGCTGGGTCAATATAAAACATTTCTTAATGTAGTTTATGGTATAAGACATTGAATTAAAAAAACCTCTGACTTATATCCATCCCTTCATTTTACAACAAAGTAAACTGAGGCCCAGAGAGTTAAAGTGGTTAACCCAAGATGGTTAAACTTGGGTAAATCCTTTAATGGTTAGATGAGCCCTTGGTTTTATTTTGACTTCCTATACTTAGCTTCTGGTTGTAAAATCACTTCCATTGGATTGAACTCAAGCTATGATACTTGATAGTTGTGTAACTTAAGTTAAATCAGACCTTCTGGGCCTTAGTCCTTGATCTGTTTAATAGCTGCGCAGAGTACAAAGAGGGTTATCTAGGAATGAAATAAAGTTCAGTCTTCACCATTCACTGTTTTTCCCCTCCATTTTTATTGTGATAAAATACACATAACAAAATTTACCATCTCAACCATTTTTAAGTGTACAGTTCAGGGGTATTAGGTACATTCATATTGCTGTGCAGCTATTACCACCATTGATCTTGTACTCTTTTCATCTTGACAAACTAAAATTCTGTGCCCATTAAATAATAGCTCCATATTCCCATCTCCCCCAAGCTCTGGCAACCACAGTTCTACTGCATGTCTCTATGATTTGCCATTCACTGGCTTTTAGACCTGAAGCAAAAAATACATTTTCATTGCCCTCATCTTGGGGGAAAATAGACAAATACTTTCTAGTGTATAGTTTATCAAAATACTTGGTGTATACAACCAATGGCAGCTGAAATTACTGTCATATACATGGAAGTGCTTTTTAAACTAAACGGTGCTTTAAACTATAAAGCACAATAAAATGTAAGTTATTGTAGTTCTAGTTATAATACTACATCTAAATAGGACCCCAAATTCTGCTTATTCAGATGGGATTCTATATATTGATCAACCTCATGTCATTATTTAAAAGCAAACTATGTTAATAGTATCTCCAAGCTTGTTCTCATGATTTTCCTTATGGAAAAATTATCTAAAAAGTATTTTTCCAAACTGGTGATTTTATATTTTAGGTAATTTTTATGTGAGAAAACATAAAAGATAAATTATAAATGTGTGAGGGCTTTTAGTTCTTTGCATCTCATAAACTGGTGATGTTTCTGACAGACAGGTAGAATTTGATTATCTTTAGCTTCAAAGGCCTCTTCTTTTTGAGTAAAGAAGTGGAATGATTTTGTAGTATGTGTTAACATGAGCCAATCTCTCAGTTTGGAGCCACCACCACTCTGTCCTGATGGTTCAAATATTTCAAAATTTTAAAAAGAAATAGTAAAAGGAAATGTATCATGTAAACTAAAATTTTAGCAGAAACCAGAAGGAAAGATGTTTAGAAATGTAATAACTATGTTTAGAAAAGAGGCCTATATTTAGAAAAGAATGCATTTGCATTTGACTTAGCCTGTCTCCAAATTATAAGAATGAATTTGCCTACACAGGGAAAAAAATAAAGCCTAATTCTGGCTAAGGGACTATAAAACTAGTTTTTTGTTTTCAGTTAAATACAAATGAGTTCATTGAAAACTATGGCCCTCTATGTAATGAAACAAGTACCCATAAACATTTCTGGTGGAAAGTAGTGTATCTCTTATGAAAGGCAATTTGGCAATATTCAGCAAAATTACACATGCAGTTTTGACCCAGGAATTCTACTTCTGGACACACATGTGTCACTTGTTCTTTCATGTACCTCTTTCATAGCTGAGTAGAGTATATAGATTAAAAATAGGGTATCTAAACAGTTGGGGAGAGTTGGAAACTTCTTACAGGCATCAAAATGGACATTTATCTACCACACATGCATACACACATATAAGAAAATATATATGCAAGGTTGTTCATTGTAGCTTTTTTTGTTTGGTGATAGTTAAAAGTTTGGAAACCACCCAATGTCCATCAATTTATGTTTGGTTTATAAAATTATAATGCATCCACACAGTAAAATGTACAAATGTGGGAAGATTAAGGATGTATTTTATGTGCTCATAAGCTACAAATTCTAAAATATATTATTAAGTAGAAATAGCAAGTACAGTGTATGTGCTAACTTTTACTTTAAAAAAGGAGAAAATTTGAATATTTGTATGTTAAATACTGGTAGAATAAACAAGCAAACCAAATGCTCACTTTCTCAAAACTGGAAGTAAAATAATAAAATTCACATGTTCAATCCTCCCCGATGTATAAAGAAACACACTATTAATTGAAAAACAGTTTCCCAACATTTGGACTTGTCTCTGAGAATGTCAGATATCAGTCTCCCAAACCCAGAGGCTTATGCGCAGCTAAGCCCCCCCTTTGAAGCCAATTATGTATATTTAAGATAGATGATGTGCTAAGGATTGGAAAACATTACTTTTGCTCCATCCTCTTTTCAGTCCTTGGGTGCATTAACGTATTTGGAATTTTCTGGGTCTTTTCCTCATTTGGGGACTCAGCCAAAAATAGTGTTATTCTTGTATCCTCTTATACAGTTTTACTTTTCACTTAGCAGAATACAGAATTAAGTTTATCAGTAGCAACTCATACAATTTTTCTGCACCTCTCACTACTAGGTTATTGGTTACCTCATTTAGGAAACCACAATTGAGCAATTATTCTCATCCCTACATTCCCTTCATACCTAGCACAGGGCCTCATTTAACACATGCTCAATAAACGTTTGCTAAATTGAACCACCTGCTTTATTGTACATTGAAAAAAATCAAACAGACTCAGATAAAAAATGTTTAAATGATTTACATTTTAGTTGTGAAACTAGAATCTAGAGCTAGTACCTTCCTTTTGGAATAAGAAATGCTTATGTCAAAATACCCTTAGTTTTTTATTTTGGTAAATATGTTCTTTTTTTTTTGTCATATGCATTTTCCCCCTACAACTCCCCCCTGCCCCACCCATACTTTCTTCCCATCCTCGATCCTACCCACTTTGGCTTTGTCCATGTGTTTTTTATATATGTTCCTTGATGAACCTTCCCCTATTTCCTCCCATTATCCCTCTCCCCGCTGGTTACTGTCAGTTTGTTCTTTATTTCAATGCCTCTGGTTATACTTTGCTTGTGTGTTTGTTTTGTTGATGTTCCACTTATCAGTGAGATCATGATATTTGTCTTTCATCGCCTCACTTATTTCACTTAGCCTAATGCTCTCTAGATCCATCCATGCTATCGCAGAGGGTAGTAACTCCTTTTTTCATTCTGCTGCACAGTACTCCACTGAGTAAATGTACCACATCTTTTTATCCACTTATTTACTGATGGGCACTTAGGCTGTTTCCAGCACTTGGCTATTGTAAATTGTGCTGCTATGAACATTGGGGTGCTTAGGTTCTTAGAATTAATGTTTCAGGATTCTTAGGGTATAATCCCAGCAGTGGAATTACTGGGTCAAAGGCAGCTCCATTTTTAGTTTTCTGAGGAAATTTCAAACTTTTCCACAGTGGCTGCACCACTCTGAATTCCCATCAACAGTGTACTAGGGTTCATGATACCACGGACAAGAGTTTGATCTCCAAAATATATAAAGAACTCACATGACTCCACTCCAGGAAGACAAACAACCCAATTAAAAATGGGCAAGGGACTTGAACAGACACTTCTCCAGGGAGGACATACAGAGTGCCCAGAGACTTGTGAAAGAATGCTCAGCATCAGTAACCATCAGAGAGATACTAATTAAGAGATACCACTTCACACCAGTCAGAATGGCCATCATAACCAAATCAGGAAAGAAGTGTTGACAAGGTTGTGGAAAATAAGTTCTTATGTTTGGATTCCCAATCCCTAGATAATCAAGGCAAAGCAATTTTCAATGCTACTAGAATTTAAACCAGTGGTAAAGAATGTATAAGGTATTGCTTTGTTTTTTCAGGATGTATTTAGTCATCTTGTGTATAGTTTCTTTATTTTCCTCCTGATGCAGATTCGTGGTCAATGTATACTTTTACAAGCTTTCTAAAGTAAGTAAATTATTACCACCTACTAGGAAATCACAATCATCTTTTTAATTTCAAAGATTGGAAAACAGTTTTACCAAGGCACACTTTCTCATTAATTCAAATTTGCATCAAATTTGGTGCATTCCATGAACAAAATCAAATAAATGGTGATCATTATACTATTTAAACCATAAAATCTAGGTTTTAGACTGAGGTAAAGATTATAGACTACAAGAAAATATCTGCAAATTATATATCTGATAAAAGTCTTGTATCCAGAATATATAAATAACTCTTACAACTCAGTAACAAGACAAATAATTCAATTAAAAATGAGGAAAAGATTTGAATAGATACTTCTCCAAAGAATGCATACAACTGACTGATAAGTATATGAAAAGATGCTCAGTATCATTAGCCATTAGGGAAGTGCAAATAAAAAAATTGAGGTACCATCTCATACCCACAGGAATGGCTACAATCAGAAAGACAAATATTAAAACCTGTTAAGGAAGATATGGAGAAACAGGAACCTAATATACTGGGGGTGGGCATGTAAAATGCTACAGCAATGTTGGAGAGAGTTTAGTAGAATTTTATTTTGTTTTAGAGACAAAGGGAAAGAGAGAAAGAGAGAAACATCAATATGTTGTTCCACATATTTATGCATTCATTGGTTGCTTCTTGTATGTGCCCTGACCTGAAGTCAAACCTGCAACCTTGGTGTATTGGGGTGATGCTGTAACCAAATGAGCTACCTGGCCAGGGCCCGTAGCATTCAAAAGAGGTAAACATGTATTTACCTTACACCCCAGCATTCTACTCCTTGTTATCTACTCAAGAAAAATGAAAACAACATGTACACAATATGTGAATGTTTATAGTATCATTATATAATAGTCAAAAACTGGAAAAAAATCCAAATGACTATGAACTAGAGAGTAAGTAAACAAATTGTGGCATATCTTATAGTCGAATTTTGTTTAGCAATAAAAAGGAACAAAAGACTGATACATACCACAACATGTGATGGTTTTAAAACCTATCTGAAAATTCTTGATTCCTCCCATCAAAAGGCAAAGTCTAACCCCCTTTTTCTTGAACTTGATGAGCATTTGTGGTTACCTTGGTGCCTAGAATGTGGCAGAAATGATACTGTGTGACCTCTGACCCTAGGTTACAAAAGGCTATACCACTTACACAGACTCTGTCTTTTGGGATGCTCATCCTTGAAACCTAATCATCATTTTGTAAAGAAGTCCAGACCCCATTATATCAAATGCTGGCTTTTCAAATGTCAACAGACCAACACATTAATAAGACAAAGCTGGGTATATTGTTTAAAGCACTACTTCATAGAGTCTAAGATAATCTCAGAGAGAGAAGACAATTTATCTGGTGATAATATTGGGAGTTGGGAGGTTGATTTAAAGTGGATCATTCAATATAGGGATTTGATTAGCTTTGGGTAAGGATTTTGGGATTGGTGGGCACAAGGTGAGCATTTTGAGGCTAAAGCCTCAGAAAAATCTTGGTATGTAAACTCCTCTATTAAAGAGTGATTGTTCTATCAGGAAATTTCTATAAAGAGCGACAATTTTATTTACAGATTTTATCTTCCTGAGTCCAACTTCCATAACATAGGAGTAAAAACTCAAATTCACAGCCCTACTTGCATCTAGTGTAACAGTCCCCAGACCTTTTTAGCACCAGGAACTGGTTTTGTGGAGGGCACTTTTTCCACAGACCTGGGTGGGGAATGGTTTCAAGATGATTCAGATGCATTACATTCAAGCTCACCTTCTGTTGTGAGGCCAAGTTCCTAACAGGCCTGGACTGGTATGTATCTGTGGCCCAGAGGTTGGGGACCTCTGGTCTAGTGTGCAGGGATGTGACCTAACTCCTGTCCATCACTTGCACCCATGTGAAACTCCAACTTAGAAGTATGCAACCTGTGATGCTTCTGTTTGTTCCAGGGATATGTTTAGCCTTCTCATGGTCACAATGATTAGCAGTTCCCTGCTGGTTGTAAAGTTGAGTTCCTGCCATAGATCTGGAATCGGACTGGCAGCAATGAGGACTTCCTGTAGCGATCAAAGGCAGTATTTTATTGTCTGTTTTGAGGTAGTGTTTTGGGTTCTGTTCCTGGAAGTTTAGCTTCAAGCCCAATTCTTGAGCCCTCTGAGCCATAGTGAGAACTATTAATGAATGACTTTTCTGCTTAAGAATGAACCTAATCAAGAAAATGGTACCAGCCCCGGCTGGTGTAGCTCAGTGAATTGAGCGTGGGCTGCCAACCAAAGGGTTGTCAGTTCAATTCCCAGTCAGGGCACATGCCTGGGTTACAGGCCAGGTCCCTAAGCAGGGCCACCTGAGAGGCAACCATAATTGATGTTTCTCTCCCTCTTTTTCTCCCTCCCTTACCCTCTCTCTAAAAATAAATAAAATCTTAAAAAAAGAAAGAAGAAAATGGTACCAGAAGTGATAGCAGGCACTGGGTCCTCAGGAAAATAGGGGTAAATCTCAGGTTGATTATCTCTTAATTAAATTACTTATCTGTGCTTAAATTATTATGTGTGCTTACTAGGAATAGCATGCTTGTTTTGAGTAAGATTCTGAGGGATATGGGGGCAATTAGAATATATTAAATTAGCCAAAAAGTCTGTTTAGTTTTTTCCGTAAAATAAATGACACATTTTCATTTTCACCAATAACTTCATTGATTTGGATATTTTGAGTATGTCAGCTATCTCCTGCTGTTGGTTTCTAGTAGATTAGAGGCCAGGGGTGCTGCTAAATATCATCTGATGCATAAGACAGCCCCACAGGAAAGAATTATTTGGCTAAAATGTCAATAGTACCAAGAAACTTCACCCACCACTTTTGACACATTCAATCAGTCACAGCACCTCCTCCATACACTGCACAAATCTTTTTTTTTTGCATTTCAGTTGTGTTTTCACCTTTCTTGAAAAAATAAAGCATAACACATCATAAATGTTGTGTATCTTCTTCTACCTTCAATGTTAAAGTGGCTGCACAAAAATTCACCAATTTTGGTAAATTTTGTTAAATGCATGCTACTATGACAGGTGTCACAATGCAATCTAACAAAATTGTTTTGAATGAAGTTAAAAGACAACTAACCACTACTAGAGCCATTGTATGGAAAAAACTAAACAAACCTTTTGGCCAACCCAATATAATAAAATATTAAAGGCTTAAAGAGTTTGAAATTTACAGTATAAGTTACTTGCTTCTAATTGAACTTGACAGTTTAAAGAAAGAGAAGAGCTTGTGCCAAAAGTTCTCCCACAGCTATGCCATTTCTATGATTTTATTCAGACTCATCTCTTGCAGCCACTGACCTGAGATAGCCAAAACAAAACTTAAATTCTGATTCTTAGGCTATTATATAAAAACATTGATTTACCAGATGTTTTACATAAAAGTTATATTTAGATTGGGATGGAATGGGATTCCAAGAATTGAAATGGACACCAGTAGGACTCAGATAACTCAATACCTCAAACTCCATAGAGTCCTTCTTCCTATCCTGGTTAATGGGGCTGTTCATTACTTGAAGACTCTGTAACAACCTTGCTGAGTGTATTACCTTAAAAAAGAGAGATGATTTCACCTGACTTCTTACCCCACTACTTCTGATCATTGTCACACCTAAAGTACAAGTGAGTCATGTCAGGCCCCAGTTGAAAAATTACAAATTTACTGATGTATATTAACAAAAATCAGAATAGTTTCAGTAAGTGCTATACCAAGGAAAGCAGAACAAAACACTAGATCAGGCTAAATTTATTATTTAGGAAGAATGAGGAGATTTCATTGTATTAGCTTAAGATGGTAGAAGTAATTCCAATGGTTTATTCAGTTGAACTCAATAAGGAGGCCAGAGTAAAGGAAGAAGAGATGCTAAAAGTTTCTTGGTATGATATTGGTGAAGGAATCAGAAGACAGGAAGATAGAAAGTTTGTAGTGGATTTATTATTAATTACCTATTCACCCATTTAGCTAGCATGGATTGGTACTTTATACTTAGAGCTCCTGCCATAATTTTCTTTAGCAGTGTGTGAGATACATAGGCAGTGAACCAAGTTATCAATTTATAACATATAGTTACATCTCAAAAATGATTAACAATAACCCAGTACTCATTTCCTGACCTTTTCCAGACACAAAGTAAATAATACACCCTTTCCAAGGACAAAATGCAGGGCACCCAGTGACTGGATGATGTGTACTTCATTAATGACTAGAGATAGCTAATGTCCACTGACCTTGGAAAGTGGTGGGAAAATTATCAATACTGCTTTGTGGCTGGCCACTTGGAGTACCAGCCAATTGTGACATGTTATTAATTAAACCACAGCCTGAAAGTTACATGAAACTGCCAGGGCCCAATTGGTGGGATCAGTGGGAAAGTATATGTTAGGCCAGTGATTCTCAACCAGGGGTGACTTTGCCCACCAGAGGATATTGACAATGTCTATAGATATTCCTTGGTTTTTGCATGTGGAAACATTTATCCTGGCACCCAAAAAGTAGAGGCCAGGGATGCTGCAAAAAGCCCAAAATGCAGAGGATAGCCTCCTTTTTCCCAGGAAAGAATTATAAACCCTTAAATATCAATATTCCCAAGATTGATAAATCCTGTTAGGTATATATAAAATATGTACTGGAAATAGAGACTGATCAGCCCTGCTGTGTTGTATGTAGAGTGAAGGCAGTCATACATTGTCTTTAAAGAGCCAGGTGGTAAATATTTGGGGCTTCGTGGATCATATGATCTTTGTTTCAATCCTAGAAAATACATAAAGGAAAGAGAATCTGTGTTCCAGTAAAACTTTGTTTACACAAATAGGTCATGGCCTGGATTTGGCTCATAGGCAGTATTTGGCAAACCCCAGATACAGAGATTAGCCCAAATATCATTGCTATAGTGGTATTGTCATTTATTGTATGATGCTTATTGAGAACTATTTTATTGTTTTATAATGTTCCTTATTTTGCAATAAACCCTTTCAGTTACAATGAACTAAAAATTATGTGATTATTAATAACAAATGAACTACTGAATTTTCCACTTCTCATAATAGTTGATCATGACCATGTACTTTGCACAAAAAATTTGGAGACATTTACCATCTACCCTGGGAGCCAAAACAATATAATTGACTATGTAAAATTCAGAGACATATATCTATTAGGGATACATAAATATCTGTATTGAAAAGTAGCAATTTATATAAGAAGCCTGGGCCTGAGGTTTTAACATGCATATCTTCAGAAGGTATATTTATTTATATCACTCTGTAAAGTGTGACTTTTCATTTATATCAAATACTTGTTTTACTAAATTAATGTCATAATTTTTATTCTAAATTTTCATGTACACACATTAAAAATGAAATGGTATATGTTATTGTGTTAGCTCTGTTAACAGAGGAACTGCAAAAAGAATTAAATGAGGTCAGTTTTATATCAGTGGTACTGAAAACTTCAAATGGAAAAATATGTGAATCTTGATGAGTCAATTTTATTTTCACACAATTCATAGAATCAAAGTAAAGTTTTAGAAGTTCATTCTGTCAAAAGGAAAATACGGCCTTTTTACTAATTCAATCCAAAAATCAGTTTAAAAGTTTATCATCAAAGACACATTTGTTTAGTGATATAACATGAAAATAATATTTTGTGAATCTCGGTGCCATAGTAAAACCAAGGTTTTTACTAAGTGGAGATGTATAAAGAGCAAAAGTGTACTTGGAACTGGTTAACATGCACACATAATTTAAACCTGAATCCAAACAGCTGTGATATTTAAAAACCAAAATGTAAAAGGCAGTCATCAACAAGTACTGTTACTGAAGTAAAACAAATACGCATTACTGAAATAAAACTTTTGTGATAAAGTTGACATAGAATACAAAAGTACTTTAGCATAGCAGTACATGGTTTCTGTCAAGCCTAGGAAAATACCTATAGGAAATACAGGAAAATTTTTAAATCAAAATATATGTTAGGTATATTACAATTTTTAAATTTATATTTTGGCCTTCTTCTTCCCTAAAGGGCCATAGTGGGCAACACCAAAGTAATATCTCTATGAAAGCAAAATATTTATTCTGCAATACTTATAAGAACAAAAATTAAATTTTTCTGATGATTACTTTGTATATCTTACTAGTACGGTTGCTTTCCTCTGATTTGTACAAGAAGCCGCCAAAGTCTTTTAACTTTTATATATGTAAAATGCCATAAAATAACATTCTTTGATATTTGTTCTAGGCTTCTTGCTGACCTCTACAGAAAGCACTTGGACTCTTAAGAAATACAATGAGATACAGAACAGTTCACTAATGAGGAGTTAAATTGATGGTCTCTCTCTGCTATTCCAAGATATTGTTGAGATGAATTTAATAATGGTATCACTGAAGAGGTTATTAAGCTTCAACTACAGTCGATAAAGGACCTGCGGAGAAGGGGGGAAGGGACTTTTCTGCTCTTCTGCTACTTTAACCTGTGTTCCCTTTGGTAGACATTTGTTGTTTCCAGCTGTCTGACATACACTGCATCTTCTCAAGAGTGTCCCAATTTCCTTTTGGAGAAGTAGCCCTCATTAGGGTTGTCTTGTTGAGATGTAATTCTAGGTTTCTGCTTCAGTCTTTAGAAGACAGAGCTGTTCAATCCTTCCTTGCGTTGTCTACTTCAAGAGCTATGATGGAGAAGTTGACCTGAGCTTGGCTAATAAGATGCTCTCTCCTGAGACTTTGAATCTTGAGCATCTGATGCACAGAAGCAATTGGAGGTCATGCACTAATTAGTCATTTCATGTTTTGAGTTGGTGGCTATGGATTCTGTAGCCTAGGTATATTAGAATGACCTTTGTTTCTTCAGACTCCCAAGTCTGACTTTCCAACCTTCTGCCTTTAGTTCAGCAGACCTTGTTTCACTTACTTGTAAACAGTGAACCCTAACTGACACATTCTCCTTTAGCAGTGCTTTCCCCTACATCCACCCCAAATAAATTATTCTATAATCTGTCCACCCTGCTTGTCTCTGAGGATGTCATCTCTTGCTAAAGGTAATTTGCATTAAGATATTAAGGACTTAGTGTGTTATTCTTCCTAAACAGCATTAAAATGATGAAAGGATCATTAGGAAAAAGACAGAGGACAAGCCTTGAGATGTAGATATTTAGACAATTGGTTCCCATAAGAACATAGAGTGAAATGCTGCCATTTATTGAATACTTTGCTTCATGTATGTCATAGTGCTAGGTAAGCACTTTACATATAATCCCTATGACAATGCTTTGAAGAAGTTATTATTATGCCCATTTTATAGATGTAAAATAAGAGGCTTAGAACAGTAAAAGAGTTTGTTAAAAGTCACCCAGCTAATATTTGACTCCAAAATCATTTTAATAACCACTATCATGGAGTGCCTTTGTGTATGATGGGAATCTTCTTGGGAAAGAAAGATTTTATCTTTCAGTTGCTCTGTATGTGTGCTTTACCATGTCTGTTTAGAACTGGCCCAGCACATGCAATCAAGTGTAACATGCTAACATGGAGGCTGACATTTATTTCCTGTATGAAGATACATGAGTTAGTTGGGCCAAGTGAGCAATGTCCTTGTCTAGTTGTTCCTGTTGAGACTCAGCTATTATTTTAGTACATTACTGAGTTATAATTGACATACAGCAAAATGCACAGATATGTATACAGTCTGAAAAATTTTAACACAGTTATACATCATATTACCATTATCCAGCTCAAGATACAAACATTTCCATCTCCCAGAACTATCCTTTATTCTTCTCCTTTCCAGTTAATTCCTGCACCCACAAGAACAACTGGTTTTTACTTTGTTTATCCTCACCCAAGTACATTTTCTTCATTGCTTTGAGAAAGAGAGGAAAGGGGAGAGAGAGAGAGAGAGATTGGTTGCCTCCCATATGTGCCCCAACTGGGGATCAAATCTGCAACCTAGGTATGTGCCCTGACCAGAAATTGAACTCATGACCTTTTTGTCCATGGGACAATGTTCCAACCAACTGAACCAGATTGGTCAGGGCCAGTTTTTAAATTACCATACATTTTTCTTGTTCTTAAAAGTCATATAAATGTACTCATATAATATTTACTCTTTGTGTAAGGCTTCTTTCACACAAACTAATGTTTTTGAGATTAATCCATGTTTTTGGATGTATCCTAATTAGTTTTTTATTACTCATACATTGTATACATATACCAAAAGAATTTTTGTTAGTCCATTTTCCTGTTGATGGACATTTGGGATATTTTCTGTTAATGGTTAGTCTTGAATAAAGCTGTTCTGAACATTCTTGTAACAAGTCTTTATATGTATGTATGCATTCATTTCTTTGGGTTAACATTTATTTATAAGTGGAATTCTATATCATGAGGAAGGAATATATTACATTTCATTAGAAACAACAAGGGTGTACAATTTTATATTCGTATCATCAATGTTTGAGAGTTCCAGCTGCTCCACAACTTTACCCACAGTTGGTGTTTTTGATATTTTCTATTCTGGTGGGTGTATAGGTTTATCTCAATGTGGTTTTAATTTTTATTTCTGTAATGACTAATGATGTTGACCACTTTTTAATATGTTTATTGGAAATTTGGATATTTTTTGCGAAGTGCCTATTCAAGTCTCTTGTTCACTTTTCAAATTATTGTTGCCTGAATGTGAAAGTATGTGACACCATACTTAACCAACCACACAATCTGCATTCTGTACACATATCAGAGAACATACCAACAACTTAGAGGCATTCAATATTTACCCAAAGCTGAGCTTTGGCAATGAGAAAGGAGAACAGATTAATGGTTGCCAAGGATTGGGAGTAGTGATGGTGGTGGGAGGGAGGTAGCTATAGCCATGAAGATCCTTGTGATGGAATTGTTCTATATCTTGACTATATTGGTTGTCACATGAAGCCATACATGTGACAAAATTGCATAAAACTAAATAAACACATACAGATGACTGTATAAAACTGATGAAACCTGAATAAAATTGGTGACTTGTATCAATGTCAATTTCCTAGTTGTAATATTGTACTGTAGTTAGGCAAGATGTTATCACCATTGGGGGAAACTAGGTGAAGGGTACATGTGATCTCCCTGTATTATTTTTTACAGTTGCATGCAAGTCTGCAATTAATTCAAGATAAAAAGTTTAAAGCATACCATTATTTATATAGAAGTATTGATTAAAGAACTTAGTTTCAAGACAATGGATCTAATATTACCACAAAAGGATTTATGTAATTATATATGATGCCATATAATAATACATATCAGTCATTATATCCCCTATCAGTATAGCCAAGAGCTGTTTCACTTACTATGACTGTGTAACAAATTATTCCAAAACTTGGTGGCTAGAAATAATGACAATGTATATTTGGCTCACAAATCTATAACTTGAGCAAGACTCAGTAAGGATGGCTCATTCCTCTTCTCATTTTGGCATCAATTGTGGGGTGATACTTCAAGACTGAGGACAGGAATCATTTGAAAACACGTTCACATATTTGCTGATTGATGCTAGCTGGTTGATACTTAGATCTTAGCTAGAGATGTCAACTAGAACATGTACACATGTCAACTAAAACATGTATGCATGTACTCTGAGGGGCAGCTTCCTCATAACATAGGCATTGAGTCAATGATGAGAATCTCCAGAGAGATAGAGTGACTGATAGAAATTCAATAACCTTTATGACCTATCTTCAGAAGCCATTCAGTGTCATATTTGCCATAGTCACAGTCCTGCTGAGATTTAAGGAGAGTGAACATAGACCACATCTCTTGACTTGGACTTTCAACATTACAGTGTAAGATGAACATACTGGAAAGAATATATTGGTGTTGCTGTCTTTGGAAAATACAATTTAGTACAAAGACTGAGTAAATCCTCAATACACATTTTTAATGAATGAAGGGAGGGCAACTAACCAAATATATACCTTTTTACCTCTCCTTGCAGCACCCTTGCCCTTTTCTTTGCTCTACTGAGTGAAAACCTTCATTCCTGTTTTTGAGACTCAAAAATCTCTTAGCATCTCCCTGAGTATAGTGACTGGTATGGTGGCTTTGCAATGTGTTAAGTTTGCAAGGCTGACCTACATATCCCAGAAATCCCTTTCCTATTTGTTTCTTGATATGGTGGGCCACAAGAGAGATTCTTATGTGAAACTTAGAAGAAAGAAGAGAACAGCAGCCATTTTGTAGCTCACACACATTGTCACTAATCTGCTAACTCAGCTCATTAGAATGAGACAGCAACTGGGCTTTCAACAGCTCCACCGTGTCTTGACTCTTTTTTCAGTTGCTTCTATTCCTGAGCTGGGTGTGTAGGTTTAGCTCTGTGATGAAGGGTCCCCAGCTTCCATATGACTACCATCCTAGTAAGATTAGCAGCAACAAAAACTGACACAGGTACCAGACCATCCTGTGTTGTTCAGCTTGTGCTTGTGGATTCCAATTCATTCTTGCTTTCCCTTACTTCATATCCATCTTCCCTCCCTGCACTGCCTTCTCTGTGGACTTTAAGCTCCAGCCTCAGAAGCTAAGACAACAATCTTACAGAGACTGCTTAACTAGCTTCCACTATTTTGTAAGGTCAGATCCCATGACAAATCTTTTTTGTGTATGCATGAATGTGTGTGTAGTGGTTTTGCTTCTCTTATTGAACCCTTATGATGAAGAATTTGACATCTGAAGTCCCCAGATCAAGTATACAAGTCCCCATAAATTAATTTTTAAACAGATTATTGAGAAATAATTGACATACATATTGATCAATTATTTATTCATGCAACATTCAATAAATACATCCAAACTCTTCTATACCTCTACACATTGTCTTTTTATATTCAATAAACTATTTCTTTAAAAAGTATGACTAGTGCTCACTTTGGCAGCACGTATACTAAAATTGGAACGATACAGAAAAGATTAGCATGGTCCCCGTGCAAGGATAACACGCAAATTTGTGAAACGTTCCATATTTTTGTAAAAGATAGAAAACTGTACTTGAACAACAATTAAAATTAAAAAAAAAGTATGACTAAGTGTGTTTTAACTTTTGATATTTTTAATGAGCTGTTAAATAAATAAATGATGGAATGAATGTTTATGAAAACAGAGATCCCATTTTTCTGTGGGGTGAAAACACTACCAGAGATATAATGAATAATGGATTATCAGGAATGATTTTTTTTATTTGAGGTCTCTTAAAGACAGAATGGAATGTTGGGAATTCAAGCTATAGAAAATGTATTTGAGTCTTAGGTATGGTCGGAGGAGGAGCATTTCTGTATACCCTATTTTTTGGCTTTCATGTATGCTGTGTCTCATGTAGTAGTACCTCCTGAGAAGCTGGAGACAGGAAAACAGAATAAGAGGACAAGGAACCTCTTCATTCACACACCCCCATACTTCTCTTCCTGGGGTTGGGTATTCGTTACTTCTCTGCTCTGAGGAAGGGGAATTAAGTCAACTAGCTAATTTGTACAGACTGATCTCCATCAACCAATCTTGTGATGGTCTTACCTACAAGGGCAACTGAGCTGTTTTTACACTGCATAAATTAGAATTTAATATCTGTTGTACAGAGAGAAACAGTATTGTTCCTCATTTTTATCCTTGATGACAGATAAGCATCAGCTTGTGCATTTTTAGAGGGTTCACATTTCTGTGTAGATGTGTCTGTTTTGCAATTTAAATATTTCATTTTAATGACTGATATTAAAAAGCTGTAGTATTCCAGTACCACTGAATGTGTGAGACCTCCTAGACTTTTGTTAATTATATGTAATCTTCAACGTACCTGGAAGTTATTTTCATGATGCCTACATTTTGAAAAATTTAAAGCATATCTATCACTTTGCCAGAGACTCTTTCTGAGTCTTCATACATCAGAGCATTCTAATGAACAAAAAATATATACCTAAGTTTTATCTAAATTAGATCAAAGAATTATATAGACACAAAGGCTACACAACTGGGACACACTTGGATGACTATCAAAAGTATTAATATACTGAAATACTTCCATATTCATTGGTGAAGAGATGCTGCACTGAGCTCCAGAAGCCCCCTTACTCACCACCCCAGGCCCTACTCTCTGTTCTCCAGAACCCCAGAGCCCCACATTCCATGCCTTGATCCACCAAATAAACAGCTGTTGTCCACCACAACAAGGTACCTTCAGGACCCTACTCCAACACAAATGAAATATAGGTGGCTGGCATGGAAGTTGGGAGATTAAAGTTGAAGCCCTTGTCTAACCTACCCAGGCTTCAATTTTATCCCATCTGTGAAATGGGGTAAAGATTATATCTAATGATCCTTTCAGTTCTATCTTGGGATTCTATGATTTAGAAACATCCGAACATTTCCCATATTTCATCTTGGAGGGTTTTGGTGTCTTGTGGAAGGAATAAAAATGGCTAAAGGATAGCTTGTTCCAAAATTACAAGCAGTGGGATTTGTCAAGAAAGAAAACGCTAGACAAAACAGGGAACACTGTATAAAATCCCTGCACAACCATGTTGAGAGGACCATTTGAAATTCTGATTCTGAAACCTGAGATAATTCATCATGGAGTTAGAAAGTATCCAAGAAGGGGCAACTGAAATGACTGGAAAAATAGGGTGTCTCTTTATTTGAAGGCAGATGTAAAGATTTCTTATTCTTCTGCCTGAGGCAAGGTTACACAGGAGATAGAGTCAAAGACTATACCATACATTTTTGAAAGCCATGGAGGGATAATCACCAACTTCTCCATCAAAACTTATAAGCAGCTCTTCAAGATTAAAAGGACTACATTTAGAGGACTCTTGCCTCTGTGCCCCTGATAAAGGCATGAAGTGAGGGTGACAAGCTTATAAAACTTGTTACTCCCAAGATGTACTATGAGCAATTTACATGGATTCAAATAAGATAGATACTATTTCATAGTGACAAATTGATGACTCCTACAGAAACACTGATGTTCAGGGCACATAAGGGAAGGTGATTCTGACCTCTTCCAATCCAGTATGGCCAATGTAGAAGAGATAATATAGGCCCAAATGACACCTAGACATGCCTCCAGAAGGATAATTCACTTGTATCTTTTTTCTTTATTTTGTTATTATTATTTTATAGAAATAATGAATGGTAACGTCCAGAGAGAAAATTCAGACAGTTCAGAACACTATGAAATGAAAAGTAAAAATTTCCTGTGACTATCCTTCTTTCCAGTGGTAACCATATGAATAGATGTTTGTCCATTTTTACTTGTAAAAAAATACATATGATAGTATGTATACAGTTTACTTAAAAAAATTTTAGGTAGCTCTGTATATCAGTACATATAAATGTACTTAATTCTTTTTAGTGGCTATATAATATTCCATTGAGAGAATAATCCATAATTTATTTAACCTACTAATACATATTTAAGATGGTTCCCAAAAAAAAGCCCTGGCTGATGTAGCTCAGTGGATTGAACGCGGGCCTGTGAACCAAACAACTGTGGTTCGATTCCCAGTCAGGGCACATTCCTGGGTTGCAGGCCAGTTTCCAGCAGGGGATGCACAAGAGGCAACAATACATTGATATTTCTCTCCCTCTCTCCTTCCCTTCCCCTCTAAAGATAAACAAATAAAATCTAAAAAAAAAAAGATGATTTCAGCATTTTGCCACATTTGCACTGTTACAATGAATATTTTTGTGTCTGACATGTATTTTATACTTTATTTAACCTGTTTGTTAGGGTGCTTCCATATGACAACTTTCTGGAAAAAGTACTACTACATTAAATCATATCACATGATACATTTTGATGAAATGGTCAATTTGTCTTCCAGATTATACTCTAACCAACTGTTTGTGAGTGTTCCATGTTCCCTACACTACCACAATATGACAATTGTTACATTCCCATATTTTTAATGCTGCTTCTCCAAGCTAAAAAGAAAAATATTCAGTTAAACATATTTTTACTCTCCTAACAGAACAGATGTTATGAGGATAGCAAAGTGATATGAGTAAACTTGGGGACTTGGAGAAGTGACATAAAATAATCTTCTAATAGCCAGATGGATAAAATCAAAGGGTTGTCTGATGAATTTCATTTCCAGGTTCCCAAACAAGGTTTTTAATCTGAATCCTATTTTAATGTATTTTATTATATACATTTCATTCATAGAAAATAATATACCTTAAAATATGAAGAACAAACACCAGTATAGAATATTCTTTCTTTATGGCAATGAAAGATGGGGTTGAGCAGAATAATGGTAGTTTACATATCCATTGACCTGATCATTATGGAGAGCACGCAGTCTTCCCTTTTTATATCCTTTGCCTAATCCTCCCAAACCTGTATTCAGTAAAGCATGTGATTAATGGACCTTATCCATTTTAATTTTGTGACTGGTTGGAGGAGTTAATTTCAATGAACATTGTGGGTTCATTTCAATTCAAAAGCTAAAGGGTTAAACGTGTTATATATCCCAGGACTACATGCCTATTACAAAAAAAAAAAAAAAAACAGGGCCTTACATCCAAGGAATAAATCACTAGTTGTGAAAAGAAATGAATGGGAATATATTTGATAGAGTTGGCCTGGAGGGAAAACCTAGCTGAAGGTATATGTGTATTGGGAAAGTGGGCAGTGGTCCATATGCTTCTGAAATAAAACTGCTGTTCCTGATTATGCAAACTGATGAAAAATGGCAAATCTGGGAAGTTGGCTAATGGTAAGTAATAGTTCCTATTTTTCCTTCTGCAGCATATGACCCAAGATACTACTATAAACAAAAAGATAACATGGATGTTCCATACTCTAACCTAGTTGCATACTACTGCATCATAGAATCACAGGCCTTCAGGTGTCTATCAAGAAAGTGGTGTTTTTCAAGCAGGAATGTGGAGTCTTAGGGTAAACATTTTAGCTGGCTTATAGATCTGATCATTGGTTTGCTACTCCTTGGCACTTTGGTTTTTATTACCATCAGTACACTTCGCACATCCTGTGACCATGGGCATTCACTGGCTTTATGTTGACCTTTTTTTAAATTTGAACACCATACAAGCTTTTTTAATCCCCAGTAGTCAGACACTTGTTTGTAGAACCTAATTCAATACATACATACATGCATGCATGCATACATACATACATACATACATACATACTTACATAAATACCAGTTCTCTTTTGCAAGGCTGCCAACTTTTTTTCTTCAAGGAGCAATTATGTCACTGCCAAAACCATGATGATAAATCATCTCCTTGTATTTGAATTTCAAAATGAAGCCCTCAAGAGTGTTAGGCTTGAAGCCCTCAAGAGTGTTAGAGAAGCAGTGATAGTTTACTTTATTGGACTCAACTCAATTTAAAATTCACATCTTAATAAAGAGAACTTGTTTCTATTTTGAACTGAAAGAGAAATAATGATGAAAGGGAGTTAAGACTTACCTTAGTAATTAGGGAGTTCCAATGGTTTAGACTTGCTAATAGAAAACCAATTAAAACATATTTTTGAAGGATTTTGTTAGAACTTGTAAACATCCCAAAGCTAGTTCTAGAATGTCAGCTTTTATCATTTAAGTTTAGAATTATATATTTTTTCTTTTTTTAATTATTTTATTGTTGTTCAATTACAGTTGTCTGCATATTCCCCCTATCACACACCCACACCACATCCAAACCCACCTCCCTACCTTGCTTCCACCCTTCCTCTTGGTTTTGTCCGTGTGTCTTTTATAGTAGTTCCTGAAAACCTTTCTTCCTCTGTCCCTGCCCACCCCCCAGGCTATTGTTAGATTTTTCTTAATTTCAATGACTCTGGTTATATTTTGTTTGCTTTTTTTCTTTTGTTGATTATGTTCCAGTTAAAGATGAGATCATATGGTATTTGTCCCTCACTACCTGGCTTATTTCACTTAGCATAATGTTCTCCAGTTCCATCCATGCTGTTGCAAAGGGTAAGAGCTCCTTCTTTCTCTCTGCTGTTGTAGAATTCCATTGTGTAAATGCATCATAGTTTTTTGATCCACTCATTTGCTGATGGGCACTTAGATTGCTTCTAGCAATGGGTTATTATAAATTGTGCTGCTATGAACATTGGGGTGCATAGGTTCTTTTAGATTGGTGTTTCTGGGTTCTTAGGGTATAATCCTAGCAGTGGCATTGCTGGGTCAAAAGGCAGTTCCATTTTTAGTTTTCTGAGGAAATTCCATACTGTTTTCCACAGTAGCAGCACCAGTCTGCACTACCACCAACAGTGCACTAGGGTTTCCTTTTCTCCGCATCCTCTCCAAAACTTGTTTGTTGATTTGTTTATGTTGGCCATTCTGACCAGTGTGAGGTGGTATCTCATTGTGGTTTTAATTTGCATCTCTCTGATGGCTAGTGATGCTTAGCATCATTTCATGTGTCTCTGGGCCCTCTGTATGTCCTCCTTGGAGAAGTGTCTGTTCCAGTCCTTTGCCCATTTTTTAATTGGGTTGTTTGTCTTCCTGAAGTGGAGTTGCATGAGTTCTTTATATATTTTGGAGGTCACAACCTTGTCTGAGGTATCACTGGCAAATATGTTTTCCCATACAGTTGGTTCTCTTTTCATTTTAATGCTGCTTTCTTTAGCCATGCAGAAGCTTTCTAATTTGATGAGGTCTCATTTGTTAATTCTATCCTTTATGTCCCTTGTTTTAGGGGACATATCTGTGAAGATGTTGCTGTGTGGAATGTCTGAGATTTTCCTGCCAATGTTTTCCTCTAAGACTTTTATGGTGTTATGACTTATATATAAGTCTTTTATCAACCTTGAATTTATTTTTGTGTATGGTGTAAGTTGGTGATCGAGTTTCACTTTTTCTGCATGTAGCTGTCCAGCTCTCCCAACACCATTTGTTGAAGAGGCTATTTTTGTGCATTTTATGCTTCTTTCCTCTTTGTCAAATATTAATTGACTGTAAAGACTTGGGTTTATTTCTGAACTCTCTGTTCTGTTGCGTTGGTCTGTGCCTGTTTTTATGCCAGTGCCAGGCTGTTTTGATTACAGTGGCCTTGTAATACAGTTTGATATCAGGTACTGTGATTCCTCCTGCTTTGTTCTTCTTTCTCAAAATTGCTGCAGCTATTTGGGGTCATTTATGGTTCCATATGAATTTCTGAAATGTTTGTTCTATATCTGTGAAATATGTCATGGATACTTTAATGGGGATTGCATTGAATATATAAATTGCTTTGGGTAGTATGGCCATTTTGATGATGTTAATTCTTCCAATCCATGAACGCGGTATGTGCTTCCAATTGTTTGTGTCTTCCTTAATCTCTTTCTTCAGTGTTGTATAATTTTCTGAGTATAGATCATCACCTCCTTGGTTGGGTTTATTCCTAAGTACTTTATTTTTCCTGTTGCTATAGCAAATGGAATTTTTTTCCTGATTTCTGTTTCTGATGTTTCATTGTTGGTGTACAAAAATGCCTTTGATTTCTGAGTATTGACTTTGTATCTGGCAGTTTTGCCAAATTCTTTTTTTAGGTTGAGTAGTTTTTTGGTGGAGTCTACAGGATTTTCTATGTACACTATCATGTCGTCTGCAAACAATGACAATTTTGTTTCCTCCTTTTCAATTTGCATGCCATTTATTTCCTTTTCTTGTCTGATCACTGTGGCTAAGACTTCCAATAGTATATTGAATAGAAGTGGTGAAAGCAGGCATCCTTGTCTATTCCTGATCTTAGTGGGAAAGCTCTAAGTTTTTGTCCATTGTGTATGATGTCAGCTGTTGGTCTCTCATATATAGCCTTTATTATGTTGAGAAATGCTTTCTCAATTCCCACTTTGCTGAGTGTTTTTATCATAAATGGGTGCTGTACCTTATCAAATGCTTTTTCCACATCTGTTGATAGGATCATGTGATTTTTTCTTTCATTTTGTTTATGTGGTGTATTATGTTTATTGATTTGCGAATATTGTACCATCTTTGCATCCCTGGGATGAATCCCACTTGGTCATGGTGATCTTTTTAATGTATTGTTGGATTTGGTTTGCCAATATTTTGTTGAGAATTTTAGCATCTGTGTTCATCAGCAATATTGGCCTGCATTTTCTTTCTTTGTTATATCTTTATCTGGTTTGGGGATTAGGATGATGTTGGCTTCATAAAAAGAGTTTGGAAGTCTTCCGTCTTCTTGAATTTTTTGAAATAATCTGTGGAGGATATGGGTTAGCTCTCCCTTAAATGCTTTATAAAATTCTCCTACAAACCCATCTGGTCCAGTGCTTTTATGTGTTGGAAACCTTTTGATTACTGTTTCAATTTCATCAGGTGTTATTTGTCTGTTCAATCCTTCTGCTTCTTCTTCATTCAGTTTTGGATTATATTTTTCTAGAATTTTTTTCATTTCATCTAGATTTTCAAATTTCTTGGCATACAGTTCTTCATAGTAATTTCTTACAATCCTTTGTATTTCTGAGGTATCAGGTTAATCTCTCGTCTTTCATTTCTGGTTGTGTTTATTTGTATCCTCTCTCTTTTTTTCTTGATGAGCCTGCTTAAAAGCTTGTCAATTTTGTTTATCTTTTCAAAGAACCAGCTACTGAATTCATTGATCCTTAGAATTGTGCTTTTGGTCTCTATGTCATTTAATTCTGCTCTGATATTGGTTATTTCCTTCCTTCTACTTGCTCTGAGTTGTCTTTGTTGTTGTTTCTCCAGTTCTTGTAGATGTAGAGTTAGGTTTTTTATTTGAAATGTTTCTATCTTTTTTAGGTAGGTCTGTACTACTATGAACTTCCCTCTCAGGACTGCCTTCACTGTGTTCAATAAGTTTTGGATTGTTGTTAGTTCATTTTTGTTTGTTTCCACAAACTTTTTGATGTCTGCCCTAATCTCATTCTTGACCCATTCATTGTTTGATAGTATGCTATTCAATCTCCACGATTTTCAGTGTTTTCGGTTTTTTTCTTTGAGGTTGGTTTCTAGTTTCAGTCCCCTGTGGTCAGAGGAAATGCTTGGTATGGTTTTAATTTTCTTGAATATGTTGAGGCTTTTTCTGTGTCCTATCATGTGGTCTATCTCTGAAAATGTTCTATGTGCACTTGAAAAGAATGTGTATTTAGCTTCTTCAGGATGAAGGGCTTTATATACATCAGTTAAGTCCATTTCATCTAGGGCATTGTTCAATGCCTCAATATCTTTGTTGACATTTTGTTTGGAAGATCTGTCCATTTTCGACAGTGGGGT
>PVKM010000426.1:62168-82529 GCA_004027735.1 Carollia perspicillata
AGTCTATTTTGTCCAATATGAGTATTGCTACCCTGGCTTTTTGTTTCCTCTCCATTTGCTTGGAATATTTGTTTCCAACCCTTCACTTTCAGTCTGTGTAGGTCTTTTGTTCTGAGGTGGGTCTCCTGAAGGTAGCATATGTGTGGGTCATGTTTTCTTATCCATTCTGCTATTCTGTGTCTTTTGATTGGGGCATTTAATCCATTTACATTTAAGGTTATTATTAATAGGTACTTATTCATTGTCATTTTTTATAACTGTGTTCATCTCTCTCTCAATGTTTTTTATTTCCTGTTCTTAAAGCAAACCCTTTAGCATTTCCTTCAGAGCTGGTTTGGAAGAGGTATATTCTTTGAGGCTGCTTTTGTCTGGGAAGCTTCATATTTGGCCTTCCATTTTAATTGAGAGCCTTGTTGGATAAAGTAGTCTTGGTTGCAGGTCTCTGGTTCTCATTATTTGGAATATTTCTTGCCATTCCCTTGTGGAATAGAATGTTTCCATTGGGGAGTCAGCTGCTAGTCTTATCGGGGCTTCCTTCTATGTTACTTCCTGTTTTTCCCTTGCTGCCTTTGAGATTCTCTCTTTGTTGTGGAATTTTGCCATTTTAATTTTGATGCGTCTTGAAGTGGGCCTCTTTGGGTTCCTCCTGATTGGGACTCTCGGTGTTTCCTGTATTTGTGTGACTTTTTCTCTCATCAAATTAGGGAAGTTTTCTGTCATAACTTTTTTTTTAAAGATTTTATTTATTTATCTTTAGAGGGGAAAGGAAGGAGAGAAGGAGAGAAATATCAATGTATGGTTGCCTTTCATACTTCCCCTGCTGGGAACTGGCTTGCAACCCAGGCATGTGCCCTGACTGGGAATCAAACCATGATCCTTTGGTTCTCAGGCCCACGCACAATCCACTGAGCTACACCAGCCAGGACATTCTGTCATAACTTTTCAAACAGGTTTTCTATTCCTTGCTCTTCTTCTTCTCCTTCTGGTATCCCTATTATATGGATATTATTATTATGTTTCATGTCGTCTTATATTTCTCTTAACCCCTTTTCATTCTTTCTGAGCCTCCTTTCCTTTTCTTGCTCATTCTGGGTGTTTTTTTCTACCTTGCCCTCCAGCTCTCTGATTTGATTCTCTGCTTCACCTACCCTGCTTTTGATTCCTTCTACTGTGTTCTTCAGTTCAGAAATTGTATTCTTCATTTCCTCTTGGCCCTTGTTGATAGTTTCTATTTCCTTTTTCATGTTGATATAGTTTGCAGTGAGTTCATTGTAGTTCCCTTGTAGTTTTTGGTAGTTCTCTGTGATCTCATTGAGTTTCCTTATAACCATTGCTTTGAACTCAATATCTGATAGTTGAGTTGCCTCTATTTCTTTAGCACTCTTTCTGGGGATTCCTCCATTCCATTCATTTGGGGGTTGTTTCTTTGTCTTTCCATTGTTTTTGAGACTCATCTTGTTAGCCTCTGTTTCTTAAATTGATCTGTTCAGACTCCCTAGGTTTATGGTATCAACTTCTTCAGTAGAATACCTGTGAGATTCAGTGGTACAGTCTCCTTGATCTCCTGAGCTTACTGGTCTTGGGTTGTCGCTTATGTTGTCTCTGTGTATGTCTTTGGGTTTTTATTGTTGTTGGGTTTTTCTGTGGTGGGTCCTTCCCACCAGCTGGTTAACTGAGACTCACTCTGTCCACCACTTCTTGTATTTTGTTGTGCAGGTGTGGGCAGGTTGTGTTGAAGCTGGTTCTTCTGTGCGAGGAGAAGCTGTTCTTCTGTGCGAGGAGAAGCTGTTCTTCAGTACAAGGTTTTGAGGATTCTCTCTTGCTCTTGTTCAGTTGTTTGTTCTGGGTAATTTCTCCACTATTTAGTTGTAGTTCCAGATAGGTCCTGGGTTGTGTTAGTGTGGCTTCCACTACCTCTTTCACCTTCTTCTGTTGTTATATGTTGATGTTTCTTTTATTGGTGGGTTTCCTCTTCCAGCAGGTGTCCTAGTGTTCACAGCTTCCACCTAGTAAGTTCTCTGGAATAGCAAAGTGAAATTTTTCTCACTGTCTCAGCTGTTGGGGTGCCCCCTCTTTGGGTCCAACTATGGTCTTTTCACAGTGCCAGATTTTATTTTCTCACATCTAGTTTTTCAATGTCCTCTACAATTTTTGGTTTCCTATCTTCATATATGCTGGGGTACTGTTGGCTGTTCATTCTGTTTCTCAGTAGATCAGCTAGGTGTTTCACCCATGTGCAGGGGGAAGTGGAATCCACTCCCACCTATCTCACTGCCATCTTAGCTCCTAGAATTATATTTTTGTTGTATGTTCATACCAAGTAAGACTAGAGGAAATCAGTCTATGTTACTCAATTTTTTAGACAATGCACAAGTCTCTAGCACTTTAGAGCCAGATATGACTTCATAATTTCCTTGTAGTTCATATGTCATGGCCTATCCTTTTATTAGAGAAACAAGAATCTACATTGCCTTATTTGTGTCTGAATATCTGAAAATGCTGTACTTAGTAAGTTCGCAGCCTTACTGCCAACAGGCAGGCACCTGATAGGTTGAGGCGGTACCACCTGTTCCAGATGGTACAACTTTCTGGGGTTCTTCATGATGACAAAGTAACGAATGTTCAGTGATTAATCAGCTAAGCTGTGTGTCTTAGTTTTGCTAACCCCCAAATCAGACCCCAACACAAGTATTCAAATGCAAGTAGCTTTTCTGAGAGGTGATTCTGGGGAACAGTGTTAGGTTAATGAGGGAGCAAGACAGGGAAGATAAAGAAAGTAAAAAGGGATGAATTTTCCAGCAACATACCACTGTGAAATCCCAAGAGAAACTTCAAGAGATAATATAGAATGGGGCTTAGCAAACTACAACCCATGGACCAAGTCCAACCTGGTTTTATGGAGCTGGTGAGCTAAGAATGATTTATATATTTTTTAATGATTAAGAAATAAAAAGAAGTCTCATGTTTTGTGACACATGAGAATTATATGAAATTCAAATTTCTATGTCCATAAAGTGTATTGAAACACAGCTATATTCATTCATTTATAAATTGTTTATGGTTGCCTTCACTCTATAACAGCAGAGTTGAATAGTTGCAACAGTGGCTATGTGGCCTGCAGAGTCTAATATATTTACTCTTTGGCCCTTTACAGAAATATTTTGCTGATTTGTGATGTAGACATGCTCCTCAGAGTTATCCCACCTGAAAGGCTTGAGAGCTGGAGTCCTTATCCATCAACTCCCATACATCAGTACACAAGGACTGTTCCCAGAGGATTTAATTCCCCACTAGTTATACCTGCCTTGCAGAATATCAGAATATCCAAGTATTCTTAATTCTCTGAAAATTAATTCTCAACTCAATCACATAATTTCATATTTTCCTAATTAAACATGAAAACACATTCTTGAGAAAACTCAGTTCCATTCTGGGGCCAGGAGAAACAGAATTAGTTCAATATTTCTGTCCATGTGCCAATCATAGATTGAACTAAATAATGTAACAAGTTATGTAGAAGTGCATTAGGTTCAAAATACTCTGCATCTGTGATATAAAGTATGTTTTCTGAAAGGTCAGCAATCCATGATAATGGATAAGTTGGAACCGAGAATGTCTTGTAAGTCTAAGTAACTTCACCAAATAGATAGTGAATTATTTTAGTTAGAATAATATCAAAACCTAAATAGATATTAAGTTACTTGTTTAATTGCATAATTAATGATATTTTTGTAAATAATTAAAATTGATGAAACATAAAAGGCAGAAGCATTTTCTAAGTAATTGTAAATCAAAATTGCCATTTGCTAAGACAAAACTTGTTCTGGTACAGGATTCTAGACACCATTCATTCCCAAGACTGTATATCCTCTGCATAGGTGCTTTTTATTTTTATTTTTAAAAACATTTACTGAAATAAATAGTCATATAGAAAAAGTTCACATATAATAAGTGATCATACCTGCAATATTGGCACCTAGGTCAAGAAATAAGATATGGCTAGTAGACCAGAAGCTCCATCAAGCTTACTTTTTAAATGAAGCCTAAACTTAACCAATTTTATACAGCCCTGTGCACTAATTTACTTATATGATCAAACACCACCAAACTCTCTTTCTTTAAAAGTCACAATAGCAGCATAGTTTCAAATCTAAAATGTTTTCATTAAGAGAAAATTAAGTTGAAAACAAAATCAAATTTTTAATTCATAAACTATTTCAAATTCATCTCTGGTCACTAAAACTAAGCACAATTGTTTCCTCTGATAAACGTGTTAAAGGCTCCAGATATTTAAATGGTGTTTATCTCCCAACATGCCAATACAGTGTATGTTGTTAAAAGGGAAAAGTTTATTTGTCCAAGTCCATGTTAAAAATTAGAACAAACTGCATACATTAATGATCTTCTTCATGACCTTCTTATTTTGTACCGTACATGCTAGAGAACTCCCAGATTAACTGCTGCCAAATTTCATTATGCCTGCGTAAACTTCCCCCTGCTTACTTGAAGGTTAAACTTCCTGTCTTGGGATTTTCCCACTAATAGACAAACAAGCCTCCTATGCAAAGCTATCCCAGTTTTCCTGCCTTAGGAGGAGGGTGATTGGTGATAGCAGGGTAGGAATGCACTAATCTTTATCTACAGTGACCTGCTTCCACTTTTCTGACTTGCTTTATCTGTTTTTCCCAAGCCAGCAGGCATTTTCCTCCCACTGTTTAAGGTGGTCCCCAAAATTTCACTTACTTGTAGGAGACCATTCTGCATGGTGTGGGCCCAGCTCCAATTTGGAGATGCCCAGGACCCACGCCCATGGATAGGTTCTCCCATGGGCAATCAGGCCTGCAATGTGCCTAGGCCGCTTGAGTCTTGCTTTTTGCTAAAAACTCCCTCACTCAGATTTGTGGCAAATATTTACTGCAAAATAACTTCCTAAAATCCATGCTAAACCTTCCCAGGACCAGTATAACTGGTTCAACCACTTTTGCCTTTTCATTTGCAAATATCCCTCTTCTGTGATGTGATTAGTGGCATTGGCCCCTTTGTTGTCTGTAAAAGGTAACTCCCTAAAGTGAATCTCTGCATAGTAAATGAGGACCATTGAGTAATGTGCAGAGAAACCCAATAAAGGCTGGTCACAGCAAGGGCCAAGGCTTTTGCTACCCTTGAGAGAAAAAGCCACCCTGTCCCTTTTCCTCCACAGGACTTGGTAGTCTGTGTGAATGTCTCATTTCATCCATAGTGATATGGACACTGCGGGCTGGTGTCCACATCACTTACTCATTCAATTATTTTATTAAGTTGATAAATCTTTGCATTCTCATAAGTCAGGCAATATCCCTTTATATCCCCCTACCACAATCCACCCCCAATTACCACACACACGCACACACACATACACCTTTGACTCAGGTAAAGCAGATAGAAGACTGAAAGAATGTATGCCCTGTCCTGGGGTCTTCCACATTGCCAAAGCCAACAGAACCACATGGCATATCTCTACAACTTCAGATGATAGAGTGGGAATGAGGGGATTAACTCATCTGAAAGAGCTCTTCAGGAAACTCAAGTGATATTACCAGCAAGATTTACCTTGTGGTCCCCGAAGGCTGTTAAGCAGCTGAGGAGGTTTGACCCTCAAAACAAATCAAAGTTATTGAGCATTTGCAAGGGAGTCAAAGTTTTAGCTAAGATTTAGGCTGTATAGCTTTGTTGTTAATGAGATGGTTCTAGAAATGGATAACATTTGCAGTTCAGCTCTATGACTGTGAAATCAGTTTTGTAATCAGTATTAGATCAAGTAGTGTGGTATATGACCATAACAATATCAGTTCTATTTCCTCTCTCCTTTGAATCTTACCTAAATGTTTTCCTTAGGGTTCCAACCTTAGGCTAGTGGATTTGCAAAGGAGTTTATCTATTCTTTTTTTTAAAGATTTTATTTACTTATTTTTAGAGAGAAGGGAAGGGAAAGAGAAAGAGAGGCAGAGAAAAATCAATGTGTGGTTGCCTCTCACATGTCCCCTACTGGAGACCTGGCCTGCAACCCAGGCATGTGCCCTGACTGGGAATCGAACTAGTGACCCTCTGGTTCCCCGCCCACACTCAATCCACTGAGCTACACCAGCCAGGGCACAGTTTATCTATTCTTAATGCACCAGTATTATGTCTTTTCTTCTTCTACTGGATCTTTTTCTTTTGAACAATAACTAGCCCCTTATTTCCATATTCTTGGAAGGAGTTCATTATACCATGCACAAATCTCATTGATACCTGTGAGATCATATATGCCTCAGAATATTAAAATATTAGATTACTTTTTATTGCTTTTAGTTATAAATACTCCTTATGTTGTTATGTAGCAGAAGTAGTAGGCAACTGGTAAACATGCACTAATCCCTGTTTCCTACATAAGGCCGACATTGCTAATCAGACACAGCTTTCTGAATGCAGATCACAATATTTTTCAACACATAGTTCAGGAAATTCCTATCAAGTTAAGCCTATTTGTGATTCTTGCTATATTAGGCTATGAATCCTGTTTTTAGGGGTTAATATCAAGAAAATTACTTTTGAGATAGATTTAAGCCAATTTTTAATTTGAAAGGGATGGAAACAAAGAAAGAGCAAATGAAGCATTACTAGTACAAGGCAATGTTTTTTTCTGAGAAGAATGCTTATCAGATTTAATTTCCATTCCAGCAGATGGATTCTGATGTTTAAACAGAATTTCTTGAGTTTAGAGAGACCTCTCATGGGTCATTTAGTTTATAGTCCAGCACTACCGCAAAATAGATCTCATTATTTTGCTTAAATCTTATCTTAAAAATGAACAAGTGTCTAATGAGTCTTTTAATAGTGATTTTACTACCTCCTCTGGATGCATCTGTCATAACCTGTGTATTCTAATAGCTTTGTAGCTTCTGTATTTTAATAGCTGCCAATTATTCTATAATACTTATTTAAAATTTCCCTAAAGCATCACTTGTCCACTGCTTCACCTTTTATACTCCTGCTTTTAATGTTTTATTTTTTTAATTTAATTTATGTATTTATTTATAGAGAGAGGGGAAGTGAAGGAGAAGAGAATGAAATGTCAATGTGTGGTCGCCTCTTGTGCGTCCCCTACTGGGGACCTAGCCCACAACCCAGGCATGTGCCCTGACTGGGAATTGAACCAGCGACCATTTGGTTCAAAGCCTGAGCTCAATCCACTGAGCTACTTCAGCCAGGGCTGCTTTTAATATATTTTTTAAGATTTTATTTATTTATCTTTAGAGGGGAAGGGTTAGGGAGAGAAATATCAATGTATGGTTGCCTCTCATGTGTCCCCTGCTGGGAACTGGCCTGCCACCCAGGCATGTGCCCTGACTGGGAATTGAACCATGATCCTTTGGTTCGCAGGCCCGCACTCAATCCACTGAGCTACACCAGTGAGAGCTGCTTTTAATCTTTTAAACTAGTTCAGTGGGCAGTCACAGCTGGCAGGGACTGAATAAGAAACATGAGCTATGATTGTTATAGTTAAACTGGTCATTATGACCCCCTTTGGACTTAAACAGTTGTTCCTGACCAGATCTCATTTTGAGCCCCACTTCACCAGACTAGAAAAGCTTGGAGAACACTTGTCAGTCAAGCATTTGGCCCTTTAGATTAAATGCTGTTACTTTGGGTCTTCACTCTTCCCACTGGCTTGTATTCTACTTTTTTTGTACTTGGGGCTCCTTTAGCCAGGAATTCCTGCAGTGCTACTCTCTGTTATTCAACCCTGACATTCACATGGGGGTAATTTAGACAAATTATTCTGGAGCCTCATTTAGAATGTTGCTAATAAAGCATGATTATGTCTCGACCATAGATGCCTAGGTCTATTATGTTGCATCCTTATCACCCATGGATGGAGTGGGAAGTTATTTTTGTGGTATTGCTCTGGCCAGCAGAGCGTCAACGAGGATTCGGCCACCTGTATGAAGCAAATGAGTGAGGGGGGCAAGAGGCACAAAGAATGGCAGCAAGACAATAAGTTCTGATCAAGCTGCAAAATTTTATTTCTGGGCAAAGACTTATATAGAGGGGAGAAAGAGAAGTGTGTCGCTACTTGATTGGTGAGGGGTGCACAAAGGAGTGCTTCTTGATAGGTTACTGCACGCATGCTGGGGTACTTCTTATACTCTGATTGGTAGCCTGTGTTCGTACTCTGCACATGCTCTTGGCAGGGGCTGGGCTGGCCGTAACTGGCAACAACAGGAAGACCAACCGCTGTGTCTTGCAGCTTTCTGAGGAGCGTAAACCCCCAAGCTGATTGCATCAGCCAAAAGGCCAGATTCTGCCCAGCCCAGGTTCCCGACATGGTATGAGTTGAGTGGGTAGCCTCTATATTAAAACATATCTTCCCTATTTAGATGTGCTAGAAATTTCTCACAGGAAAGCCTTTTTCCTGATTAATCATAAAGCAATCCAAGATTCTCTTTTAAAATGCTGATGACTTTGGAGGGCTAACCCATTAGCTCAAAAACTCTCCAGTACAAATTAGATATTTTCTAGCCCACTTACTTCCCAAATAGATGATAGTTTAGTATAAGTAATATAATAGAGTCCTTGGAAGAAGTGATGTTGAAAGGGAAGGAAAGACAGCAAAGCTATGTTGGAAAAACACCAAAGAAATATTTAGTCTATTTCACTATATGATCATGGGCTAACCTGCAGTCAAGTCTCACATCCACACAAGTAAGACTTTCTCATAATGTTTCCTTAAAGCTAGGTTCCAAATCAATATCTTTCTTATTTATCGAGTGTTTTATATGCATTTATCTTACCTGTGGCTGCCTGAGACTCCAAAGATTAGTTTCATGCCATCTTATTACCAGGATCCTAGAGGCCTTTATTATTTTTCACTATCCATAAAATCTCAGATTCCTCTCATGGCCGAGATTATTACATACATACCACAAAGCCTTCTCTGAGACTTCAGTGCTGACATGATATCTTCCTTACTCTCAATTTCTTTAGCAAAAATTATTCTAGGGAATGAAAATGTAAAGGAAGCAAACTGTGTTCACTGAGTACCCAGTATGTGCCAGGCACTATGCTAAAGGTATTACATCTTTAATATTCATAACTACCATATCACATAGATGTTGCTATCTCCATAATAGTGGAAACTGAAATCTTTCCAAAATTTAGAGAAAAACGGGTCTAAATCCCTATCATTCTCTGCCTATCACTCCCATAGGAAGTTATCATACATAGTTTTGTACTGATATTCTTTTATGAGTGGGAAAACTCCTGTATAATAATATTTAATGTTCTTTTTTTTACTTTTAAAAAATGAAGTATTTAAAAGGTGAAAGGGATTAAGTGAAATTAAGCTGAGGATTACAGAAACTCAAAAGAGAAACCCACAGGGATTGCTAAAGCAAGAACTTGGCATTTCATTCTAAAATACTTCCCATCATTCTGATTGCAGCTTTCCACAAATGGATTACAGGTTTGCCAATGCAGTGGTTACCTATAGCCTTCAGGGCAGCTCAGCATAGCTTAGAGAAACTAAACCCCTCTACTTATCCAGAAATACAAATATTATCACTTTCTATGTGTGCCATGATATAGAAAATGTAGAAAGTTATTGTTTTTTAAATGATTTTATTTATTTATTATTTTTAGAGAGAGGGGAAGGGAAGGAGTAAGAGAGGGAGAGACACATCAATGTGTGGTTGTTGCCTCTCACACACACCCTATTTGGGACCTGGCCTTCAACCCAGGCATGTGCCCTGACTTGGAATTAAACTGACAGCCTTCTGGTTCAGAGGCTGGCACTCAATCCACTGAGCCACAGAGCCAGGTCAGCAAGTTATTCTTTTAAGAACTATTCCTATAAAGAAGGGTGTCAGAATACTAACTCCTTACCTGTGGTGGCCACAGATAACTTTATTTTATTATCGCCCCTGGACATACTCATTGATTTGGAGAGAAAGGAAGGGAGAGAGAAACAGAGGGAGAGAAACGATGTGAGAAACAAACATTGATCAGTTGCCTCTTATACACGCCCTGACTTTGGGACCCAACCCACAACCCAGGCATGTGCCCTGACTGGGAACCAAACCTGCAACCTTTTGGTTTGTGAGACAATGCCCAACCAACTGAGCCAAACTGGCCAGGGCCAGATAACTTCTCTAATTGACAAATGAGACTCAAGGCAAATGATGTTAGTTATATAACCACTTAGTTTCCTTGTAGTTTTGAAGCATAAGGCTTTGTACTACAGACAGGGTAAAATGAAAATAGAGGAAAAATAGTTCTTGTTAAAGGAAACAGAGATCCACCTGGAAAATTGCCCTGCATCTAACTGGCAAAGTTAAGGAGAAATATGTATGTATTGTGTTCTTAAAGTAAGCCTTTAGATAAGAGCACTTAGCAAGATTCTAATTCCAAACCTGTGATCATTCACAAAAGCTAACAAGCTAGTGCGGGTTAGCATTTTAGTATCTGGATGCCTGGAAGGTCTGTGTATAAGATAGACTTAAAACTCTGTAGAGAAAAGAGTATAAGTAATTTACTAAGGAATTATTAGTAAAAACTAGTCTAAACTAGTTTTTCAGTCACTTTTGTCATTGTCATAGTATCTGTTATTTTTAATGGTAACTCTAGCTTTCTTTTCATTAACATTTGCACAAAAGTATATATCTTTTTACTTTTAATATATCTACATCATTATATATTTTTTAAAGATTTTATTTATTTATCTTTAGAGGGGAAGGGAAGGAGAGAAGGAGAGAAATATCAATGTATGGTTGCCTATTGTGCGTCCCCTGATGGAAACTGGCCTGCAACCCAGGCATATGCCCTGACTGGGAATCGAACCGCGATCCTTTGCTTCACAGGCCCATGCTCAGTCCACTGATCTACACCAGCCAGGGCCCTACATCATTATATTTGAAGTTAGTTTTTTGTAAACAGCATATAGTTGGATCTTTTTTAAAAATCCATTCTAACGATCTTTGACTTTTATATTTAATGTAACTATTGATATTTGGATTTAGGTTTACTACTTTATTATTTGTTTTATGATTGTTCCCTCTATTTTTCATTTATATGTTTCTCCTTTTCTGCTTCCTTTTGAAATACTTGAACATACTTTAATATTCTATTTTATTTTTCCTATTGTCTGTTTTACTATCTGTATAGTACTTGTAAATAAAATCAGAAATGAAAGAGGAGAAACTACAGTTGATATCACAGATATACAAAGGCTCATAAGAGAATACTATAAACAATTATACGCCAACAAATCAGACAGTCTAAAAGAAATGGATAAATTCCTAGAAACATGCGATATTCTAAGACTGATTCATGAAGAAATAAAAAATGTAAATAGACCAATTATTAGTAACAAAATCGAATCAGTAACAAAAAACTCCTAATAAACAAAAGTCCAGGATAAGATGGCTTCATAGGTGAATTCTATCAAACATTTAAACAAGAGTTAATGCCTTCTCAAAGTATTCCAAAAACTTGAAGGGAAAGGAATACTTCCAAACTCATTTTACAATGTCAGCATTACCCTGATACCAAAACCAGAAAAAGACACTACCAAAAAAGAAAATTAGAGGTCAATATCCCTGATGAACATAGGTACAAAAATCTTTAACATAATGCTAACAAATTGAATTCAACAATACATTAAAAGAATCATACACTGTGATCAAGTGAGATTGTTTCAGGGATATAAGGATGGTTTAATATTGACAAATCAAGTAATGTGATACATTACATTTTTTTAAATGAAGGATAAAAATCATATCATAATCTCAATACATACATAAAAAGCACTTGACAAAATTCAATATCCAGTTTTGAAAAAATGTTCTTAACCAAGTAGATACAGAGGAAACATGCCTCAACATTATAAAGGCTATATATGACAAACTCACAACTAACATCATACTCAACAGTTAAAAGCTGGAAACTTTTGCTTTACAATCAGGAACAAGAAACAGATGCCAATTTTCACCATTTTCATTCAGTGTAGGATCAGAAGATGTAGCTACAGAAATTAGGCAAGAAAAATAAATAAAAGACATCCAAATTAGAGATGAAAAAGTGAAACTGTCATTATTTGCAAACAACATGACATTATATAGAGAAAACACTAAACACTCCACCAAAAAAATTACCAGAATTAATAAATGAATTCAGTAAAGTTGCATGGTATGACATTAATACACAGAAATCTCTTCTGTTTCTTTATGCTTTTAATAAAATATCAGAAAACAAAATTAATAAAACTATTCTATTTATAATTGCATCAAAAAGAATAAAGTACCGAAGAATAAGTTTAACAAAGTAGGTCAAAGACCAGTACTCTGAAAATTACAAGACATTGATGAATAAAATTGAAGAATACACAAGCAAATAGAGAGATATATTGTGCTCAATGATTGGAAGAATTAATATTGTCAAAATGAATATATTACCCAAAGAACTCTGCAGATTGAATGTAATCTCTATCAAAATACCAATGGCATTTTTTACAGAACTAGAAGCAATAATCCTATAATTTGTAAGATTAATTAACAAACACAAATGACCCCAATGGCCAAATATGGAGAAAGAAAAACAAATACAACCAGAGACATTGAAATAAAGAACAAATTTATAGTAACTAGTGAGGAAGGGGGAGAGGGATAATGGGCGGGGGGGTAATAGAGGAAGGGCCCCTAAAGAACAGGTATAAAGGTCACATGGACAAAGACAAAGGGGGTAGGTTCAAGAGTGGGAGGTGAGGATCAGTGGGGCAGGGGGCACATGGTGGGGTGAAAATGGAGACAACAGTACTTGAACAACAATAAAAAATAAAAATTAAAAAAACAGGAGATATCATACTCCTAATTTTAAACTATAGTACAAAGCCATAGTAATTAATACAGTATGGTTACTGGCTCAGAAACAGATATACAGATTAATGGAATGGAATACAGAGCCCCAAAATAAACCCACACATATATGGTCAATTAATCTATGACAAAGCAGGCAAGAATATACAATAAGAAAAAGACAGTCTCTCCAATACATGCAAAAGAATGAAACTAGACCACTGTCTTACACTGTATACAAAACTAAACTCACAGTGGATTAAAGACATTGATGTAAGACCTGAAACTATAAAAATCCTAGAAGAACACATAAGCATTAAGAATTTTGACATCAGTCTTCATAATATTTTTTGGATATGTTTCCTAAGCCAAGGACAACAAAAGCAAAACTAAACAAACAGGAGTATATCAGTTACAAAAAACCTTCTGCAAAACAAAAGAAACCATCAAAAAAATAAAAAGGCAACCTACTGAATAGGAGAAAATATTTGCAAGCGATTTATCTGATAAGGTTTAATATCCAAAATTTATAAAGAACTCACAACTAAATATGTAAAAACAAACAATCTCATTAAAAATAAGCAGAGGACATGAATAGACATTTTTCCACAGAAGATATACAGGTGGCCAACAGGTTCAACATCACTAATCATTAGGAAAATGCAAATCAAAATGATGATAAGATATCACCTCACACCAGTCAGAATGATTATTAAAAAGCAAAAAAATAAATATTGGTGAGGAAGTGAAGAAGAATGAATCCTCATTCACTATTGCTGGGAATATAAACTGGTACAGCCACTATGAAAACAGTATGTCAGTTCCTGAAGAAATTAAAAATAGAGCTACCATATGATCCAGCAATTCCACTTCTGGGTGTATTAATCTGAAGAAAATGAAAACAGTAATTCGTTTTTGTTTTTTAATTTTTTTATTGTTGTTCAAGTACAATTGCCTCCATTTTCACCCCACCACATGCCCCCTGCCCCACCCATTCTCCCTCCCATCCTAGAACCTACCCCCTTTGGCTTTGTCCCTATGTCCTTTATACATGTTCCTTGATGTCTCTTCCCCTATTATCCCCCATTATCCTTCTCTTTGCTCCTCTCTGGTTACTGTTGTTTGTTCTTTTTTTCAATATCTCTGGTTGTATTGCTTGCTTGTTTGTTGTGTTGATTAGGTTTCACTTATAAGTGAGATAATATGGTATTTGTCTTTCACCGCCTGGCTTGTTTCACTTAGCATAATGCTCTCCAGTTCCATCCATGATGTCATGAAGGTTACGAGTTCCTTCTTTCCTTCTGCTGTATAGTATTCCATTGTGTAAATGTACCATAGTTTTTTGATCCACTCCTTTACTGATGGGCACTTAGGTTGCTTCCACCACTTGGCTCTTGTAAATTGTGCTGCTATGAACATTGGGGTGCACAGGTTCTTTTGGATTGGTGTTTCAGGATCCTTAGGGTATAATCCCTGCAGTAGGATTACTAGGTCAAATGGCAGTTCTATCTTTTAGTAAAAACAGTAATTTAAAAAGACATATGCACCCTTATATTTATCACAGCATTATTGACAATAGCTAAGATATGGAAGCAACCTAAGTATTCGTGCATAAATGAATGGATAAAGAAGATGTAATATATATATATATATATATATATATATATATATATACACACACACACACACACAACATAATTGATTATTACTCAGCCATAAAAAGAGTGAAATCTTGCCATTTTCCACAGCATGGATCAATCTGGAGGGTATTATGCTGGTGAAATAAATCAGACAGAAAAAACAAATATGGTATGATTTCTCTTATGTGTGGAATCTAAGAACAAAATTAATGACAAAAAGCAAAAGAGAAACAAACAGGTGGTTGCCAGAGGATGCAAGTGCATGGGTGTGGATATGGACTGTGTGAAGGGGATTAAAGGGCACAAACTTACAGTTATAAAATAATAATTCATAAGGAAATAACAAACAGCATAGGGAATATAGTCAATAATACTGTAATAATGTAATAACTTTGGTGACAGAACATAACTAGACTTATCATGGTGATCACTTCATAATGTATATACCATATTTTGCTATGTATAATGCACACTTTTTTGTCCAAATTTTTTAGGGTAAAATAAGAATGTGCATTACACATGGGTATAATGATTACATATCATGGGTATAATAATACTGTGTATAATGCACACAAAACATGAGGGCATATTATATACAGCAAAATGCAGTAAATATTAAATATACTATTGTAAGTTAATTATATTTCAGTGGAAATGAGTATTCTCATTTACTTCTTGGAAAATTTTAATAATAGTTGCTTTAAAGTCTTTGATAATTTCAACATGTATTGTTTTGGCATTGGTGTCTGTTGGCTGTCTTTTCCCATGCAAGTTGAGATTTTTCTTGGTTCTCCATATGCTGAGCGATATTAGATTTTAGCCTAGATATTTTGGGAGACTCTGGGTAATGATATTCTGGGTCTTATTTAAATCCTATGGGTAATGTAGACACTTTTAACAGGCAATCAAATTGTTTGAGTTCAGGCTGCACATTCCAACCAGCCTTCTATGGTCTGTGGTTGTAATGTCAATTGAGTTTCAATTCAGTTTTGTCTTGTGTGTGTGTGCCACCCAGTGGTCAGTCTGGGACCTGGACTGTGTCTATCCCATAATTCAGCTGTAAGATTTCTTGTTTTGTTGGTTAGGATCAGATCTACACATCTACAGCTAGGAAGTGAGCCTAGGACTTCATAGATAACTTGATAGGATTGTTTACCCAAGCTCTATTATCTTCAACATTTTTCTTGGGGCTTTTCTTTCAATCTCTGAGCCTAGAAAGATGGGGTTTTAGATACTATACTGTGTACTTCCCACTGTTGTACCCATGTCTGAGACAGCAGGTGGGAAAGAAAAAAAAAAACAGCAGTGGGGTTTACCACATCCTTTTGGGACAGTGTCCTGATCAGACATAATGGTTCTCCTCACTCAGAGTTTTGAATTCTTGTAGGCCCCCATGATGGTGCTGTGTCTACTGTTGCTGCTGCTACTGATTGTTTCCTGGAGTGCAAGAGAACAGAGAAAAAGGGGAAAAAACATGAGACATTTCCTCCACATTCTCTAAGCATCAAAAGATCTCTTTCCTCTCCGTCCAGACAGGGGACTACAAGGTTTCTTCTGGAGCACTCCTTTTCAATGCCCTAGTTCCACTTCTAGGTTTTGGGCTGCCTTGAGCATTGGCCATGGATAACAGGAAAAATAATCAATTCACCACTAGTTTCGTAGTACTTTGGATTCTGGTCTGTCTTCCCTAGTCTTCATGCTACTGTTTACTTTTCAGAGTCCTCAAATAGCTACCCTATGCATTCTTTCCAGTTCTTACAGTTGCATTAAATGGGATAAATAGAGTTACCCCATTTCACTTAGAACCAGAATCTCCTATTTCTTTTATATCTTGCCACCAACAGATCTCTGCATTTATTCACAGAATCTGTTGTTATTTTTACAACTTTATCCTTAGAAAAACCTCCTTGACTCCTGAAAAACAAGACTACCTTAGGCAGAGTAACCTAGAAGCAAAGAAGGAGACAGGGATTTCTTATTGAGGGAATGTTCTCAGGAGAAACCACTAAGGAAGGTAGTGAAAGAAGCAAGAAAGTCAGGAGAAGAAGCTAAGCAAACAGTGGTTTCAGTAGGACTCTAGCATCAGCCTATTCCATAGAGCTCTAGAGCAGAGGATTCTCCACAGAGTTATCTCCCTTGAGTCAAAGAAATTGGTGTTTTGCTCTTTTATACCAGTCATTGGCTGTGTTGATGGCTATAAAACCTCCTAGGTATCTCTGGATGATATTGCTCCCATCAACTGAGAACAATTCTTCCGAAAAAAGGTGCAGCTGTGAGCAATTAGCAGCCAAACCTCACAGCTGCTAAAAAGAAAATGAATAGAGGTGATTTTGGTTCTGGGTAAGATGGAGTCAGCAGCTGGGAGATGGGTGCAATAGACAGGCAAAGGAGCTCTGGGTGGGTCATTAATACCATCATTATAATGATTAATCACACATATCAGTGGTGATGGTTACAGAGTGCTGCCATTTCCTTCCAAAACACAGAGAACCACTAACTAGTGGTGGCATTGCAAGAACCATGCCCAGAGTGAAATAATCAGCCTCTAAGTAAATGGTTCCCAATGTTTAGTGTGTATGAGAATTACTGTGGAGCTTGATAAAGGTGCAGATTTCAACACCAGTCCAGAGATTCTTATTAAATAAATCTGCAATGGGAACTGTATTTTAACAAGGACCTCCATGATTCACATTTAGATTGTGTAAATGGCCACACAACGCAACCTATTTCAGTGATGGCAAACATCGCTGTTTTATTTTTATCTCCCCCGATAAATCTGAAACTCCTGTGGGCAGGTGTTAAACTGCAGTAGTTTCCCCTATAGTGATGTTCACAACCATAATTTTTTAATACTGAATGTTTTTTAAGAGCCCTTGTCAATTCACTGTTCTAAGTGATTCAAGTAACTACTTTATGGGGGACCCGAAATAAGGTGGTTATGAGTATCTGGGATACGAAAGCAAAATCTCAGAGCATGAGCCATAGGAGGTATAGAATCCAAGGAGGTAATAAGAACAGTTAGCCCCATCAGGAGTGAATTATAACTTTAAAAAAATAATCTTCAGATAACCCAGGGGTATCAGAGGCTGACTGACATGAAAAGCCCATCTCTGTACCACAAATCAAAACATATGGCTGGGATGGGCCTGGGAGACTAGTATCTGTTTTTACCGCTGTAATGGTCCATATAGATTGGGGTCAGTATCAATCATAGCGTCTTTCACTATAAGGGACAGAATATTGATCAGTATATATCCCTGCCTAACAATAACCACTCCATTTTAGATATCTAGACAGAAGTTAATACCAAAAATGAAACAATATTTCCAAAGGGACATAATAAAACAAAAACTAATATGAGAAACCAATAGACTGTCAAGTTTTTCTTTAATTCCTATGTAAGAATTAGGCTGCCTGCTGTGAGAGCGAAGGGTTTACTTAGGAATATCTACTTCATATAATAAACTATCTTCCTACAAAAATCTCAAAAATAAGTAATTACATTCTGCTGCATTTTATCCCTTATTATTTTATTAGCTTTTCAAATGTGCAGTACTGCACACTTAAACAGGGCAGTTATTTTACCCACTCTTGAGATCAAATGGAAACCATGTGGTGTGTCTAGTTGTAGTTTAGGAACTCTGACATGTAAGGAAACATATTAAGATCTTATGAGCCATTAAAAATACAAATATTGTAATGATTACTCAGATCAAAATGTTGTTTATGGGCCCTGGTAGGGTAGCTCAGTTTGTTGGGGCATCATCCTGATACCACATGTTGCAGGTTCAATCCATGGTCAGGGCACATACATGAATCAACCAATGAAATAATAAATAAATGGAACAATAAGTCAATGTTTCTGTCTCTCTCTTCCTTCTTCTCTCTCTGTAAGTCAATAAATAAAAAAAAATAAACAAAAAATGTAATTTATGGTCATAAAACATAAGTATTTGGGGATTTGTTATTCCTAAGTGGGTATCCTTGAGGCTGAACCTTGCCTGAGAGCATGTTTATAAATATATCAGTTTCATGAAACAGGTGAAAATCTTAGTTGTTTATGTCCCCTTAATGACTGACTCTTTGTTTGCTTCTGTCGTATCGCTAAATGAGCTTGTTGTTTGCTGATAAATCCTGCTAGAACTCAAGAGGTCAAAGCAAAGAACCGGTGTTGTGTGGCAACCCATGATCATCTGTTTTATTTACTTGAGCAAAGAGAAGCCCTGAGCTGAAGTGATGAACAGTAGGCAACAAATTAATTAGTGGGCATAATGGAAGATTTTTTCTGGCTTTATTTATGTGCTTATGTAAGCAGGCAAGCTAGACTAGTCATACTTCTAAGAAAAGGTAAAAAATGACTGGGGATGAGTTGGGGAATTGATCAAGGAGTTTTAATCCTGGGAGGAATCCAGAAACCATGAAGATGAGTGTGAGTGAATAGGATTTGCTCTTGTGTTATAGGGTGTAATGTCTGGGAGACTGAGTCTGAGACAGCATAGGAGGCAGGAGGTTTATTAGGACATGCCCTTGGGATCAATACCTGGGGAAAGAAGGGGAAAGAAGCAAGAGTGGGCCAAGGGAGAAGCAGAGCTGTGATGCGGGCCCAAAACAGCCTCTGGCAATCTGTAGGGAGCTCTGGAGGTGTAATCGCCCTCAGAATTGTCCTGAGTTTGACCAAATGGCTGGGAGTTTGTGTTTTTGCACTGATCTGTCATTGTATATGGACAACCTCAGAAGGTCATCAAAGAAACTGCCTTTTGGTCAAAGTGGCTCTCTGGAGCTGAGGTAATCCTTGAAGGGACTAAGAACTGAGGGTTGTCTACCACCAGAACACCTATAGCCTTCAACAAAAAGGACTTCATTGAAGGTGTATCTGGGTAGTTCATGAACATGGCTACCACATATGGTCAATTTTGGGCTGTGGCTTATCTGGGTGATTATAACAAGTAATAGGAACCAAAAGAACTGCAAGACCAGTTGTTAAAGGCAGGTCATACCACCAGAATTTTGTTGCTCCTGACTCTAGTAATTAGTTTGTTTTGAGATCCAACAAGAAAGGGCAGAAGTGAGGAGTTGTGGACCTAGCCATTGGTCTCTCTACAGGGGAGAAGCAAGCTAAAGTGGAGTCAAGGGTGGAAGTCCATGAGCATCAGAATGATCCGTGAGTATATTATCCAAGGATTTAAGCAAGAGTAAAGCAGTCAATATAGGGCATCCAGAATGACACAAAAGTCAGGTGAGGGTAATATTTGGAAGTACATGTAGTATGCTGGGTTATAGAAGAAGGCAAGGCACTAGGACAAAAATTATAACTATACTTTAGTACGTGCTTATGTGGGTGAGAAACACTGCTAAGCACTTTACATACTTATCTAATTTTGTTACAGGAGAAACTGGGTCCTTCTTGCCAATGCAGTAAAAAAATTATAAATCAGCAAGTCTATTAGTATGCAGGCTGGGTTTATTGGTGATACATTCTCATGGACCTAGCTAAGGTGGGGGGTAGATAAAAGGCATAGGTTCAGAGTAGGGCAAAGTAAGCGTGTGGCAACAGCATCAGGTCCTTTGTCCTGAGGACTTACATAGTTGGCCGAGTGGGGGTGAGGGAGTTATATATTGATTTGGTGGGTAAAGGTGGTGCCAGATTTCCTGGAGGAATGTGACTACCCAAATGTAGGTATGTGTGGGGATCCCTTAGCCTGAATCCTTACCTTGATCCAGACCCTTTATTCATCTTATTGTAAAACAGCTATCTGACGGGAGGCAGTTAATTAAAGTTGGGACAGTCACCCAAAGTTATTTATGGGCTCTTTCTGTAAGCACTAGGGATCCCCCTCATAAAACATTATGCT